>MASP02000566.1:0-146997 GCA_001693025.2 Colletotrichum lindemuthianum
GAATATAGTAATAATATTAAGCTTAGTATACTAATAGGTAGTAGTAACCCTCTAGAGGGTTTCTAATATAAGGAGGAGGAAGTAATAATCTTTCTTTATAATAACATTAAGAGCTCTGTAATCTATATAGAAATATATTCCTCCGCCTAACTTTCTTATAAAAAGGACTAGAATACTAGTGGAGAAGCTACTTACTTTAATAAATTCCTTATTAAGTAAATCCTCTAGGGTTTTCTTAAGTATTAGAAGTTCCTCCCATAATATACTATAGAGAGGTCCCTATAGGAGGTCTGGTTTCTATCTTTTCTTATTAGGGATTAATAGGATATAGTAGTCTATCTCTAATTAGCTGGGAGGTAGTTAGTATACTAAATCTAGATAGAAAAAATCTGGAAATTCCTTTAAGATATTTATAGGAATATAGTCTCTTAGGTTTATTTTTACCTTTAAAGTTAATATTTTCTTAATATCCACTAGACTAACAGATATAATTTAGTAGAAGCTTAGTGCCTCACTAGTATGCTATACAGTATGCTGACAGATAAATATAAATAAGTTAGTATTAAGTAGCTAAGTTAACTGGATCTCTTTAAGCTATACTAACTTATCCTAATATTCTAGGTATATTATTATACTATCTTTCCTATATATTATCTATTAGGCTTCAGTATTATAAATAATATAATTATCCTCTATCTACAGCTACTTAAGATATAAGAGCGGCTGTAAGCTCTCTATAATATAGATATAAATCTTCTATATATAGTTACTAACTTCTAAAGTTAGAATAACTACCTCCTAGGTATTATTAAGTAATAACTTAGTAGTATATCTCCTTATCTATCTTTTTAACTTATTAATTAGTAGGAGATAAAATTTCTTTATAAGGGAGATATTAATAATAATATAAATATTATAACCTATATTAATAAGTATATTAATAGAGTAACTTCTATTAATTCTAATCTAAATAGTAACTAACTACTAGTTACTTACCTATTCCTTTTCCTATTATTTCCTTTATTCTATTACTTCTACTTTAGTTAACTCTAGAGCCTAACTTCACTCTGGAGTTACTTTTTTCCTAAATTCTTACTGTTACTAAGTGAGGTAATATTATCTCTCTGGTTGTCTCTAGTATAATCTGGAGTAGCTATAGTTTTTATAACTTTCATACTAGTTTTTTTATACTTTCAGGCTCTATAGTTTCTGCAGATATAACCTTTCTTACTATACTTAAAATATTAGTAGATATCCTAGCGGTCCCTAGAGTATTCCTTAGGAGCAGAGGAGAAGCTACTAGAGCTCTAACGTTATTATTACTTCTTGACTGCCCTAGTTATTATAATATTACCCTCTATGTTACAGATAGTAGGTTTCTAGTGGAGTAGCTAGTAATATATTAACATCCCTTTTATATATTTAAGCTTCTAAACTATATTTTGAATTTTAGATAACTAAAATTTATATTCTATAGGAAAATTAACTATAATAAGTAGCTTCTTAAGGTGGAGGAGTAGAACAGCCTCCAGTAGAGAGATCTAGACTATATCCAGCTATATATACCCTCTAGTATTAACTAGAATCTTTTTAAATTAGGATAGAAAGATAGTTAGATATTTATTTTCTTTCTATCTAAAATTCTATAGTTAGATAATAGTATAGAACTAACTATTAGGATTTAGGTAAATTCTATCTAGATAACTTATAAAATTATTTAGATTATAGGAGTTCTCTAGCTTTTCTGCTATATAGAAAGTTTTAACTACCTACTGAGGACTAGAATCTAGGTAGGAGTAAATTAGATATGAGTATTCCTAATTACTATTAAAGAAGTAGTAGTTAATCTTGAGTTTAGCTTTTATTTATTAGGCTTATACTTAATATTCTTTCTGCTTACCTGAAAACTTTAGAGGTAGGGAAAGAGGTTTCTTCTAGTGGTTAGCTACTAGTAGGGATATAATAGTATTATTAACTCTAAAAGCTATTATCCTAATGAATATTATTCTGGGGGTTACTAGAGTATCCTAGTATAAGCTAGAGGTATCTATTATAGTAGCCACCTGGAGGTTACTACTTACTATAGTATCTTATTTTACTAATTTATATAAAAACTTATTAATCCTCTAGTAGAGAAAGCTTAAGATATATTATAATTACTACTAAAGTAGTTTACTTATAGGGTTACTGCTTGTGGGGGTATCCTGGGGGGCTCTAGTGTCTTCTATTATTCTTTATATTAGTTACCTATTATATAGTATTATATCTTAGAAGCTATACTTAACTAGATTGTATACTTAACTAGTGGGGAGCTGCATTCTATCTAGTGTTATCTATATAGTAAATAAAACTAAATTCTAAATATATAAAAAACTGGACCTAGGTTTATTTAACTAGAAGGTGGCATAAATACTATTTATTTAGAACTAAGGAGTAAAAGAGAAACCTTCACAAATGTATAGAAAAGTCTATATATATAATACTATATAGAACCTACTGGAGCCCCACTTAAGCGAGGGGGTTAGTTTTAGATACTTAAGTATAGCCCTAGCTGGACATCTAAATATAGCCTATAATAACTATAAGTAATATCTTATTAATCTAGAAGGTATAATATATGTAAGATAATAGAGAAAACTACTAGAAGGTAGCTAGAGATTAATTTTAGACTAATTATATATATAATTTACCTTAAAGTAACCCTCGAGATTATAGTTATACTTTTATATATATATAGCTTCACACTCTAAGTAGCTATTACCTACTTCTAATATTTATATATAGCTATACTAATTAAAAATGCTATATATATGGTAAATTTAGTTATTAGTCTATAAGATATACTCTTAAGGAGAAATATATCTTATTTAATAGGTATAAGTTAACTACTAACCTTAAGATATATTTTATAGTAGTATACTAAGTTTTCCTTATAAGTTATAAAAGTGTTAATAGTCTTGATAATAATAGCCTTAAGGCTGCACTAGAAGTTAATACTGATAAAGATGTTATTATATAATACTAAATAGATATTAACCTTAAGGAGAGCTACTCTGTGGAATCTACTCTAGAGATATTTTTTATATTATTTTATAGTGAGAGGCTTATTACTTTAGATAGAGGTAAAATTATAAGAATCCTCTAAAATTAGGTAATAGTCTATACTCTCACTAAAAGTGTTACTATTAGCGGTAAACTTATAGATAGTGCTATTACTCCTGATGCTTCTATATATACTTTTATACTTAAAGGCTACTACTTAAATACTGTATTTTAAGGTATTTTACCTAACTTAGATACTGCTAGCTTCTTAACTGTGGGATACTTCTAGTTTACTATATTAAAGTAGTTAGTTATCCCCTCTATTATCCTTATATGTCTATAAGGTAAACTAATTATAATATATTTTAGAGGAGCTACCTCTATTATAATATTTAGAATAGTTAATATATCTATACTACTTAGTATTATTATATTTTATATAGTCTTATATAATATATCCTTCTTACTCTACCTTATAGATATAGATCACCTTAGTATTATATTTAATAATATTTATAATAAGCTTTACTAGAGTAAAAAGATTATATTTATTATTTGAAAATAAGGATATCTGTGGATACTTCTTAATAAAGAGAGAATAATTACCTCTATATACCTCACGGAGATAGAGATATAGAGACTTTACTGCTACTTTAGATATCTAGCTGTAGTATACCTCTATAATATCCTCACTAAGGTAAGATACTTAGTTAAATAGTATACTCTTAAGGCTCTCGAGAGACACTACTACTACTACTAAATATATAATATAGCTTCCTCATAATTTTATTTTACTATTTAAGGTAATATTAACTTTAACTTTAAGATTATTATTGATATTATTTATATTAATAATTGTAATATATTTTATATTGTTAATATTATTATAATATTTAATGCTGCTTGATTTCTGCCTAACTTATTAGTGAAGGTAATATAGGAGGCTCTTAAAGTGTATTAAATTAATATATACTAAAGTCCTCCTAATTATATTACTGTTAATATAGATATAACTTTCTAATCTGAAGATTTTAGATTAGAGGTGAAAACTATAAGATTAATAGTTTATATTATACTTATTAAAATATATAATAATATTAGTAAAGTTAAACGTTACTATATATTCCTCTATTATATATATAAGATTTACTATATATATTATAAGCTATATTCGGATATTTAGCTAAAGCTATACCTAAGTATCTAAAGCTAACCCCCTCGCTCGGGTGGGGCCCCAGTAGGCTCTATATAGTATTATATATACAGACTTTTCTATACACTTATAAAAGCTTCTCTTTTACTTCTTAGTTCTAAATAAATAGTATTTACGCTACCTTCCAGTTAAATAAGCCTAAGTCCAGCTTTTCATATATTTAGAATTCAGTTTTATTCACTATATAGATAATATTAGGTGGAATATAGCTTCCCACTAGTTAAGTATATAATCTAGTTAAGTGCAGCTCCTAGGATATAATATTATATAATAGGTAACTAATATAAAGAATAATAGAGGATACTGAAGCCCCCCAGGATACTTCCACAGATAGTAACCCTATAAGTAAACTACTTCAGTAGTAATTATAGTATACTTTAAACCCTCTCTACTAGAGGATTAATAAGCTTTTATATAAGTTAGTAAAATAAGATACTATAGTAAGTAGTAACTTCTAGGTAGCTACTATAATAGACATTTCTAACTTACACTAGGATATTCTAGTAATCTCTAGAATAATATCTATTAGAATAATAACCTTTAGAGTTAATAATATCATTATATCCCCACTAGTAGCTAATTACTAAAGGAAGCTTCTTCCCCTACCCCTAAAGTTTTTAGGTAAGCAGAAAGAATACTAAATATAGACTTAATAGATAAAAGCTAAACTTAAGATTAACTACTATTTCTTTAATAATAATTAGGAACGCTAGTACCTAATTTACTTCTACCTGGACTCTAGTCCTCAGTAAGTAATTAAAACTTTCTATATAGTAAGAAAGCTAGAAAACTCCTATAATCTAAATAATTTTATAGATTACCTAGATAGAACTTACCTAGATCCTAATAGTCAGCTTTATATTATTACTTAATTATAAAGCTTCAGATAGAAGGAAAATAAATACCTAATTACTTTTCTATCCTAATTTAAAAAGACTCTAGCTGATACTAAAGAGTATATATAACTAGATATAGTCTAGATCTCCCTACTAGAGGCTACCTTACTTTCCTATCTTAAGAAGCTATTTATTATAATTAACCTTCCTATAGAGTATAGATCTTAATTATCTAAAGTTTAAAATATAGCTTAGAAGTTTGAATATATAAAGGGGGCGTCAGTATACTACTAACTACCCTACTAGAAACTTACCACTTATAATATAGAGAGTAATATTATAATAACTAAAATAGTTAAGAAGTAATAATAATACTGAAGCTCTAGTAGCTTCTCCTCTACCCCTAAGGAATACTCTAGAGACCACCAGAATACTTACTAATATTTTAAATACAGTAAGAAAGATTATATCTATAGGAACTATAAAGCCTAAAAGTATAAGAAAACTAGTATAAAAGTTATAAAAACTATAGCTACTCCAGATTACACTAGGAATAACTAGAAGGATAATATTACTCCACCTAATAATAATAAGAATTTAGAAAAAAAGTAACTCTAGAGTGAAGTTAGGCTCTAGAGCTAACTAAAATGGAAGTAATAAAATAGGGGAAATAATAAAAAAAAGAATAAATAAGTAACTAGTAGTCAGCTACTATTCAAGCCAGAATCAATAAAGATTACTCTATTAATATACTTATTAATATAGACTATAACATTTATACTATTATTAATATCTCTTTTATAAAGAAGCATTACCTCCTACTAATTAATAAGTTAAAGAGATAGATAAAGAGATATACTACTAAACTATCACCTAGTAATACCTAGAGAGTAGCTATTCTAACTTTAGAAATTAGTAACTATATATAGAAAATCTATATCTATATTATAGAGAATCTATAGCTACTCTTATATCTTAAGTAACTATAAATAGAAGATAATTATATTATCTATAATACTGAAGCCTAATAGATAATATACAGGAAAAACAGTATAATAGTATATCTAGAATACTAAGATAAGCTAGTATAGTTTAAAAAGATCCAGTCAGCTTAACTACTTAATGCTAACTTATTTATATTTATCTATTAGTATACTACGTGACATACTAATAAAACACTAAACCTCTACCAGGTTATATCTATTAGTCTAGCAGATATTAAGAAAATATTAACTCTAAAAGTGGAAGTAGACCTAAGAGACTATATCTCTATAAATATCTTAAAAAAATTCCCAGATCTTTTCTATCCAGATTCAGCATACTAGCTACCCCCCAGCTAACTAGAGATAAACTACTATATCCTATTAATCCTTAATAAAAAAGGATAGAAACTAGACCTCCTATAGGGACCCCTCTATAGTATATTATAAGAGAAGCTTTTAATACTTAAGAAAACCCTAAAGGATTTACTTAATAAGGAATTTATTAAAGTAAGTAGCTTCTCTACTAATACCCCAATCCTCTTTATAAGAAAGCCAGATAGAGGAATATACTTCTATATAAATTATAAAGCTCTTAACATTATTTTAAAGAAAGATTATTACCTCCTCCTCCTTATATTAAAAACCCTCTAGAGAGTTACTACTACCTACTAATATACTAAGCTTAATATTATTATTATATTCTATATAATCAGAATTAATAAAGTAAATCAGGAGAAAATAGCTTTTCAGATATATTATAGCCTCTTTAAATAAGTAGTATACCCCTTTAGACTCACTAATATCCCTACTATATTTTAATAATATATTAACAGCTGCCTATAATAGTTTCTAGATAACTTTATTATAGTATATATTAATAATATCTTTATTTACACTAGTAACTTACAAAAAGAGTATAAAGAGAAGGTTTACTAGATACTTAGCTACCTTACTAATATTGGCTTTAAATTAGATCCTAAAAAATATAAATTCTTAGTTACTATAGTTAAGTATATTAAGTATATTATAACAGCTAGAAAAAGCCTCTCTTATAATCCTAAAAAACTAGAAGTTATTACTAACTAACTTCCCCCTAGTTTACTAAAAGATATTTATAGTTTCCTTAAGTTTATAAACTACTATAAAGTCTTTATATTTCAGTATAACGTTATTGTGGAGCTTTTAAACTATCTAACTTAGAAGTTAGTTTCCTTTAACTAGAGACTAAAGCAGTAAGAAGCTTTCCTCACACTAAAATAACTTTTTACTATAGAATTAATCTTGCGGATATTTAACCCTGACGCTCTAATAATAGTAGAGACAGACTATTCTAAATATATCCTAAGAGGTATATTAACTTAAGCTGATAAGGCTGGAGTAAGATATTTAGTAACTTTCCACTCTTAATACCTAACTCCCACAGAATTTAATTACCTAATCCACAATAAGGAACTCCTTATAATACTAGAATATTTATAAGTATAGAGGGTAGAACTATAGAGCACCAGAAAATTCAAAATCCTTACTAACTATAAGAACCTTAAATACTTTATAAAGAAATAATAACTTACAGAGAGGCAGAACTAGTAGGTAGAAAAATTATCTTAATATAACTTTTACTTTAAATATTAACTAGATACCTAAATAGTAGCTCCTAACACTCTCTCCTAAAAGAAACAGGATACCCCTAAAGAGTGGAATAACGAGAAGTAATAGAGATAAATAATATAGATTATTCCAGATACTACTATCCCCACGGGGCTCCAGGTAGAGTATATAAATATTACTAATACCTAGATTTTTAAAGGAAAACTAAACTTATAAGAGATATAGAATTATATTACTGAGAGAAACTCCTTATATTAATAGATTTTTATAGTAATCTAGTAGGGAAAGTATAACTTCCCCTCTAACTTCTATATTAAGGTCTAGATTACTAAATATACTATTAATATACTAGGATAACTTACCTTCAGAGAGAGATTTTAGATACTAAGTAGTAAAGAGAGTAATAGCTTTCTTAATAAGCTTAAGACTAAGTTAATATAGAAGTTATATAACTCCTCCCCTGTAGGGCATCCAGAGTATAACAGTATACTAGAGATTGTAAGCTAATAATTCTACTAGCCTGGATAGTTATAAAGTATCTACTAATTTATATATAACTATAATATATACAGAAGTATTTATATCTAGAGGCAGACTAAAAAAGAATTCCTAAAACCCTTACTAATACCTAACTAATTACACTCTAATCTATCAATAAACTTTATTATTAACTTACCCCCCACGAAAAAATAAGGTAACTATTACCTCTAGGTTATTATTAATTAACTAAGTAAAACCCCTATATTAGAAGAGATAAATATAATAGAGATAGAAGTATATACCTAGTAGTTCCTCAATTATTATTATAAATTCTATAGAATACTACATTCTATTATAAATAATAGAAAGTCTAACTAAATAAGTTACTTCTAGAAGGAGTTCTATAAGGTAATAGGTATTATATATCTGTTTAATACTAATTACTACCTACAGACTAACAGAATCACAAAATAATATAACTAGGAGATTTAAGTAATTTTAAAAGTATTTACTTACTAGTCTCAGGATAACTAAAGTAACTTACTACCTATTATATAGTTAACCCTCTGTAACTAACAGTATAATATAATAGGGATTATACTTTTCTTTATAAATTATAAATATTATATTAACTTTATCCCAGTCACTAAGGAGTATATAAAACCACCCAGTAGTAGTAAGACTGTAGCTTACTAGCTAGTTAAGAAAATATAGTTAGTAATAATATATATCTATATAGAGATAGTTACTATTCAGTAGAGGTTAGAAGTTTAGATAAATAGGATCTAGTCTCCTACAGATTGGTACTAAGTTAGTAATAAGATATAGTTAAATATATCTAACTATAAGTTACTAAAATTAAGCTAAAAGTTAGCTTAACTATATTATAAATATATAGTAGTGAAAGTTCTCTTGCTGTATATTATAGAGCTAGATACTCTAGAGTCTATTTATTTATAGTTTTATATAGATTTACTCTAGAAAGCTACTACTAATTTGCTACTTAGGTAGGTTATAGTTAATAGCTAGCCACTACTACTAGTAGATAATAATAAGGAGGTTAAATAGCTAGTTGAAAGTATTCTGGCTGTGAGGATATACTAAGTAGAGAGAGGATACTAATAAGAAGTTTTTATTAAATAGAAAGAGTATATAAACTCTATATAGAAGCCTATTAATATTATTGCAGATATAGTAGCTCTGGAGCAGTATAAAGTAATATATAAGCTAATTATAGATAATAATAGAGACCCAGCCTATAGCCTCCAGCCAGGCGGTAGCTAGAGAGGAGGGAGGTAATATTATAGACTATATTTAGATATCCAGCTAGAACTATACTTAGGTATCTAAAGTTAACCTCCTCGCTCGGGTGGAGCCTCAGTAGGCTCTATATAGCATTATATATACAGACTTTTCCACGCACTCGTGAAAGCTTCTCTTTTACTCCTTAGTTCTAAATAAACAGTATTTACGCCACCTTCCAGTTAAATAAATCCAGATCTAACCTTTTATATATAGAACTTCTTACTATTACTTAAGAGGTATCTTTTTAAGTAGTATATAAAATAATTAATAATACTACTAGCCTGAATAGTTTTATGTCTATCCTATTTATATTTAGAGTGTACTTATACCTTATAGAAGATTTAGCTTCCTCTCTGGATATTATTATCTAAGTTTAAGCTGTATATAAGGTTATAGAAGAGGTCTGCTGTAAGTATGCTAAACGCACTATTAATATTACTTTAGTAATATATAATAGCTTTAATATCTTTTGCGTGATAACCTTTCTGCTCCAGACTCTTATGTATGTATGGTGAGAGAAAAAAGGCTGGTAAGGGTTATACCCTCTTATTACTATCTGTAGTGAGACTTACGTTCTTAAGCTTCCTTATAGCTTCTGAGAGTTTTAATTAATAGCTATAAAATAGTATTTTAAAAGTAATAAATAAGAGATTAATAATAATGCAGTTAAAGTTATAACTTTACGAGAGCTAGTATTTATAGCTTTATATACTAACTTTCAGCTAGGCTAAGGATCTCTAAGTAACTTAATAGTAAATAGAAACTTATGATTCTGTATAACTGCTTCGATTTTATCTGTAACTATCCCTGAGGCTCTGAATATATAGCTAATACCTTATACTGCCTCTGTTATAGGAGATAATAATATCCTCCCTCCCTGAGTGGTTAGTAACTTACTACTTTAACTTTAGATACTTCAGACTAAGCTAGTACCTCTAAGTTATATAACTTACAGGTATACAGTTAGTTTATTACTTCTAAGGTTTAAATAAGAAGCTTATTTTATAGTGTATTTTATAACTAAGGAGTAATTAGATTTAGTATTCTTACTTACTTTCTGTGTAAAAAGTGTAATTATAATACCTAGCTTACTATTTAAAAAGTTAATTAAAAAGGAGGTTAAGAGTATTATTAATAATAGTATTATAAAGATTATCTAATATAATTCCATCTTCTATAAGGGCTATAAATACTTTAAGTTTTATATTATTAATAAGATTAAGAATAAGAATACTGATAAGGTATATAAGAAGTTAAGACTTATAATCTAAAGCTTTAGAGACTGTAGTAAGTTTAAGATTTTAATGTAATTACTAATAATCTAATAGAGTAGCTAGTAATTAATTTTAGCTGTAGTTTTCATTTTCCTTAAGTATAAAAATATAATAATATAGTTTTATAATATTACTTAAATTTATACTTAAGCTAAAATAGAGTTTATAAAGTATATTATAGCTGATCTATTTTTGTATCTTAAAGGGTAGTATCCTCTAGACTCTATAATAATTATTATTAAGTTACTTTATAGCTTTATTAAGGCTGGAACCTACTAGTAGGTAATTTACTTTATATACTATAAGAAGTAGTTGTAAATAGAGACTTTAATATATAACCTATACTTCCTTATCTTACATACTTAAAATAACATTTTTAGCCTTATTAGTATATAAACTAATGACACTCTTAGTCTTTCTGATATAATATTCTCTTGCTGAGAGGATAAGGAGCTTAAAAAGATTTTATTTAAGGTAAAACTTAAAATTATACTCTTAGAGATTATACCTCTTATGTTTAATAGAGGTATCTTATCGCTCTATAGTAATTACTTCCACTTACGCTAAAAGCACTAAGGGTAAAAGCTAGCCCTTATTAATATATATACTGCATCTGAGGTACTTAAGAAGGTATATATTAAATAATATGTATATAGTATATACCTTACCTCTATATGCTAACTAGAGACTCTATTTAACCTCTTGTATACAGTATAAAAGTAATAACCTTTAAGTAATAATATTACTATACTTAATAAATAGCTTAAGTAGTAAATAGAGTATCTTAACTGAAATCCTAACTTTATATTATTTAACCTCTCTAAAGTATATTTTTATATTTATATTAATAGCTTTTTTACTAATAATATTAACTTCTTATTTTAACTGGAATTTATAATAATTCTAGGTTAAGAGACTGTAACTAGTAATAGTTAGTTTAACCTCTATAGTAACCTTATATATTACTTATCTATTAAAAATAAGAGAGTTATTAGGAGTATATTTACCTTAGAGATTTATATTATAGTAGTTAGTATAGACTTTACTTATATTATAGCTATATTACTTAAGAAGATTCTTAATTACTAAAAGCTTCCTCAGATCCTAACTATTATATATACTAATTTATACTCACTTTATAAGTATCTTATAAAGCTTAATATTACTAAAGAGAAGTATCTAATAATTAATATTATAGCGTTAAGATAGTTATATAAGTATTATAAGCTCTATAAGGTATAGTAGATTAATAGAGATAATAATATTACTGATACTTTTATAAAGGGCACTCTAAATTACACTCTCGAGAGATTTATTAATTTAAACTATATAACTATTTAAATAGAGGGATAGGTGACTCAAGTAAAGTAGATAAATAGGCATTCAGATGTTATTCAGGTAAAGGGCGTAGATCGCAAAAGGCACCATTTTTCATGTAAATAGATAGGCACTAGGGTATACAACAAAAAGAAAAGTTACCAATATCGGTTACGCCATGCTGTAGGGCATACGGTAACCATACGCACTGCTACATACGTGGCGGCATACCCTCTATAGCCTACTGGCCACGGGTGCCTGGCACCCGGCGCCAGCCGTAGCCTAGCGGCGTGGCAATTAGTAAGCAATTGCCACACTGTAGATCTAGAGCCTTATGTGACGCTGCACGCCACGTAACGTAACAATAACAACAACGAATACCAGAATACCAGCTTGCACCCGTACGACGAGATCACGTACGGCGTGCGATTACCCTGACGATTAAACCAACAATTATGTATATGTGTACTAAAGAAAACATTTCCGGTATACGCTGAATCGCTTGCATCGCTCCGAAATTCCAAATCCCTGGGTATCATGACAAAAGCGTAACGTCCCCTACGACCGGTCTGTGGTCGCTCATAACCAGACCATTCACACTATTATCCTTGATCTCGTAGCGCTGCACAGAGAACTTCTTCGCCGCCTTGGGCCCGAGGAAGATGAAGTCGATCTTGCTCCTCCCGTTCCTCAGGTCAAAGGTGGTGTACGTCAGCTGGTTCGGGCCGACGCGCTGCGCGGGCGTCGCCAGGTCGTACAGCTCGTCGACGAAACCCGTCGCGGCGAGCGTCTTGAAGGCGTCGCCGTCGGGGTCCGAGTTGAAGTCGCCGGTGAGCGTGACGCCCAGCGGGCCCCACGCAGCCTGGACGGCCTGGATCCTCGCGACGACGACCTTGGCGCCCTCGCTGCGGGCCTCCCAGCTGACGTTGTCGAGGTGCGTGTTGGCGTGGATGAACTTCTGGCCGGTGGCCGCGTGCTCGAACACGGCGACGGTGACGATCCTGCGGCTGCCGGCGCCCCAGCCGAAGGAAACCTGGTCCGGCGTCGGCGAGAGCCACTTGGTTTCCGAGTAGAGCAGTTTGAGCGCGTCGGAGCGGTAGAAGATGGGGTTGAACTCGCCGTCGAGCCTGCCGTCGTCGCGGGCGGCGCCGACGTGGTCCCAGCCGAAACCGAGGCCGTTGGAGACGTCGACGAGCTGGTTCTTGAGGACTTCTTGCAGGCCGATGACGGTGGCGGCGCCTGCTGGGGCGGTGTTTGCCGCGTCCTTGAGGGCGTTGATGACGTGCGGGTTGCGGCAGCGGTCCTTGGAGGCGAAGCAGAAGAGATCCCACCACGGCTTCTCGTTGGGCTCCCGATTACTGGCGTCGTAACGGATGTTGAATGTGACGACGCGGATGGGCAGGCTGGCGAGGGCCACCTCGAACAGGAGGAAAGGCAAAAGGAGAGTCTTGAACTGCATTTTTGGCCCCAAACGAAGGGTGGTGAAGGTGATGAGGCGACAACCTGGTAGTCGACATTCGAGCCTTATAGCCAACATCACGACAATTTAACCCGGATGGTCGAATATTGTCAAATTGACCACAAGGGCAAAAGGATGTGGGCCCACACAAGACATGTTACTGATGGAACTGTTCGTAGGCTTAAGGAGCTCGGCTTAAGTACCCAATCTGACAAATATCAAGTCAAGAGCTCCCCCCTCGGGGTTCGTAGACAGGGATCCCAGGCCAATGCCGAGACCCTTCAGCCGCATGAGGCAGTTCAAATAGAAGCGACTGGGAACCCCTCGCGTTATCGCCAAGTTGCGGGGTCTTGGGCCGACTCATCACCAGTCGACTGACACGTGGGTACACGTGGGTAGCATCCCGTCCTCGGTCGCGTCACCTGTGTGTGATAACGCGGGTATGATGTCTTGGGCACATCGGTATCGAATAGCTGCTCCATCATGGCGAGCGTGGGTGAATCCCGTACTATGTATATCCAAGCGCCGGAAACCTTGCACTTCAGGATCAGCAGCCATTCTCTAGTCCTACCTTAAACCTTAAGAAAGAAGCTCAGTCTGTGCCAAGTATCCGATCATGTGCTGATTGGGTGGTTGCTCAGCATCGGCGAGTCCGACATATCTCGCAGGGATCTCGTCGTCACAGACGGGGTTCACGACGATGGGGGACCGCATTTTAAAGGGAGGCTAACAGGAACTAGTCTGTTCTGTTCATATTGACAGACCGTATTCAGACGTCAACGAAAATGCAGTGAAGAAGCGTTGCATCCGGTTTACACAATTCGCCCTAGTCTTGCAGATCATGTCTTGTCAGATCAGACAACAGCAATTTATTGCATTGTTGCTGAAGTGGCACGTTGTCGTCATTTGGCACTGATGTATTGCGTGATCTGTTCTGCCAAGACGATCTTTCTCTATTCTAAAGTGGTCCCTAATGCATGATTCAGTGACATACAGCTGCAGATGAGTAAAACAATACAACAACAACAACAACAGCTGCAGATGATTGCAAGCTGACTGAAGGATACGGTGATGAGAACCAAGCCTATCTGCAATGATCTTCTGGACGCTGGCCCGCGTGATCTCCATAGCATCAGCTGATGGGTGATATGGATGAAGGAGACCTTATCGTGTCATCACGATCTGCAGTCGCCCTTATTGCACATACGCCCACGAGTCCAGCCACGTGTTGAGACCCGAGTAGTATCAGTCATGACTATATCGTTCGCAGATCTACTTGTCTTGTCAGAAAGCAGAGCCTTCCAGCTGTATGTCTAAACAACATGCTCATTGCTGGGGCTGGACCTTGTAGAGAACATGTACAACTTCTATCCCCATTGTCTTGGTTGAGGCAACAACACAGCTTGCGAAGCGGCTGACCGACTTCGCCTCTCGTCCGCGGCTCATCTCCGCCAAGTATTGGCGCGGCCGAGTCAGTTGGTCCTACATCTGGGTCGCGGAGCTTGGCATGGACGATGGAAATGTGGATGAGCCAGCCTGCGGCCACAACAGTTACATCTATTACACTGATAATTGGCCATACTGCCCAAACTATGGACGTGCACGACGATCGCGTCATGCTTATCAAGTAGCCCAACCCCCCCTTTCGACGAAATGCGTTGTTTACATCGCCACACGTGTAGTTGCGAGGCTGATCAACCGGAAGATCACAACACCAGAGAAACTGGCCGTACGCTCTGCGGGAAATAGAAGAGCTCCTCCGGGTCCACCTCTGCTTTGATCTGCTGCAACCTCCCGATATTGTCTCCCCAGTAGTGTCTCTGGGCCGCGTCTTGTGACAAGTTGGGATCGGGATAGTTGAAGTACATGCCGTGCTCCTTTTCCTCGGCTGCGAGCGTAGTATTCGAGACAAAGTGGTCGAGGAACGAGAATCCGTCTTTCGGGTAGGTTGCGGAGACGTCGACGCGGTCGTAGAACTGGTAGAGCAGCAGCGCGTCACGATGCGCGTAGGCCGATGAGGTGTTCGCAATCTCGGTGATGGCTGAGTTCTCGCCGCCGTGGAAGTCGACTTGCACATACCAGTCCCGCTTCAGAGGTTTGCCAATCTTGTACCAGTAGTCGACGAATGACTGGACTTGCGCGTCGGACAGTATTCCCGTGTAGAGGCTGGATGGGTGGAAGTTCTCTTGCTATAAGCGAGTCAGTATCGGGATTAAACCCCGACGACTGTTAATAGAACTAACCTTTTTGTAGGTGTCCTTCTGGTCGAGGGCGAGACCATTGCCGAAATGCTGCAGGTTGCCGAACCAGTCCGTGGTCTGCGAGGTCGTCAAACGGCCTCCGAGCTTCGGGAGAAGGGGGTCGAGGACAGCCTGCAACCCAGCTTTGTCGCCGTAGAACATGCCTTCGAGGTTAGTGAAGCGCGGTGTGACGAAGAGGCGCATGTTCAAGTCTCTTGGCATCTCGTTTTCGACCCAGTCTTGAAGTATCTTGAAGCCGTTGATGGACTTTGGGGCATCCCATTGGAGCATGGCGAGGAAGTTCGTGGCCTGCTGTGGTGCGTCAAACGTCTTGAAGTAAAACTCGGAGACGACGCCGAGCGAGCTGCCGGCTCCCTTCAGCGCCCAAAGGAGCTCCGCGTTTTCAGTCTCGGAAACAGTCACGACCGTTCCGTTGGCCAGGACAACTTTGGCGCCAATGAGCCAGTCGAGCGCAAGACCCTTTGTGTGAGAGCTCATTCCATATCCTCCATGGAGCACGTGGCCCGCCACACCGACACTTGGAGCTCTGTTAGCCGTGTGCTAGAGCCTCCGGACGCGCATCACGTCAACCTACCCCGGGCACGTTCCGTGACTGATCGCCTTGCCGCCTTGCTTGTAAAGCTCGCTGGCGACATGTCCCAGGCGACTACCGGCCTGGACCGTCGCGATACCAGTGGCGTTGTCGAGCGTGACGTTGTACATGTGGTCGAGCTCGAGCATGAGATGCCCGTCCTCGCCGCCGAAGCCAAAGTTGGCGTAACTGTGGCCGCCGCACTTTGGCGTGACCTTTACGCCGTGCTCTCTGCCGCACTTGATCGCGGCCTGGATGTGTTCTGTCGACAAAGGCACGGCGATGGAAACCGGAACGAATGGAATTCTGACGTTGAACGGTGCGCCGTCCGCTTTCCACTGGGAGCTGTCTTTTGCGTTGTAGGGGACATTGGCGGCGGCGAGACAATCGTCGATGATTGCTTTCTTGTTCAGGGGAGAGGCCGTGGTAGCGAGAATGAGAGCGAACAGGACGACGAGTCCAAGGAGAATCATCTTGGTTGGTTGTGACGCAGTCCGGAAGCCCGAGAGAATCGTTCCCTCTGAAAAGACTGGAGTTAATGTATTCGGTAGTCAAAAACTAGGTGATATCAGAGATATAGTACAGCTATATGCTGCTGACTGGCTTGGACTCGAGAATATCAGACCACTCTTGACATCGCTGCTCGACTATATTTTGTACAGTCTTCTGTTGGATATGATGGAGAGCATTCCAGTGTCTCATCCGGAATGAACGCCCGTTTAAAACTCGCCCTTGGGTGAGTTATAGTAGGTCACACGTTCTAGGTCCAACGAACATGCGATCTTCAATCAGCCTAATCTCCGTTGCTGTTGTTCCACTCCATAAGCTTATGAATAATGACGTATGCATGTTGTGACGAGAGAGCACAAGCTCCGAGGTCCTGGTGTTGCAAAACGATAAATGTTCAGGGGCTTAATCAGTTCGACTGTGCTGATATGTAGTTTGCCGAGATCTTCATTTAGCCTCTGGCCGGCTCTTTGGAGTGTAACATGGCCAGCTTGGTTCAGCACTGCCATCTTCCGAGATTGTGCCTCATTTGGTAACCCGGAAGCTAGGTTACGGAATGATGGCTGTCAAGCAATCTATTGTGTAAAGACGTCGTGTTTCACATAGCATCATGAAGTCTCACGCGAAAACATCAACTACAGTTCAACTTCTGGTTAAATCCAAGCAGCAAGACCATCGACATTAACTCGTTTGCCCCAATGGTGACCGTCCTCGGAAGTGTCCAGACATCCCGTCCCAGACCATCAGACTCTTTTTCTGGGCTCAATTTAACCTCACAATGACGAAACAACTGTTACTGACGTTGCTTCTGGCCGTTGCAAGAGCAAAGTCTTCCACTCTGTTGGCATCACACTACAGCGGCCAGCTCTACACTCTCTCGTTATCACCGACAAACCAGCTCTCAATCTCAAAGTCCATCAGCTCAGGAAACCGCATGCCGGCATGGCTCGACCTCGACTCCGAATCGCGGACTCTCTACATCCCCGATGAAGTTCAATGGGGCCAGCCGTTACTCAAGAGCTTTACCGTGGGAACTGATGGAGCAGTCGTCCCAAAAGGTCAGATTCAGACGAGTGGCGGCGATCTTCATAGCTCCCTCTACGGAGGATCAAACGGAAAGGGATACATTGCACTCGCACAATAGTAAGAAGACAGCACGCCCTCAACTCCCGGTTTACCTACTGAACTGCAATACCAGCGATGCCTCGACGATATCAACCTATCCTCTTCCCCTCACAGGCGCCGGCCAACCACTCCAGAAGTTGACCTTCACCATGTCTCAACCTGGCCCCGTGCCATCCCGGCAGAACAAACCCCATCCACACTCCGTCTTCACGGACCCCTCGGGCCAGAATCTTCTCTCTGCCGACCTCGGCGCCGATCTCATACGCATCTTTCGCGTCGGCACAACCGGCACGTTGACGGAATGCTCCCCTGCAAAATCCGGGGCTGGAGACGGCCCTCGTCACGGCGCCTTCTGGACCCAGGGCAACAGTACCCTCCTCTTCACGGTCAACGAGCTCTCAAATTCCATCACAGCCTGGTCTGTAATGTACCAACCCGGAGGATGCATATCTCTGCTGAAAAGGCAAACAATATCAACCTTTCCTCCGGGGAAATCTGCTCCATCAGGCTCGAAAGCTGCAGAGGTACGCGTCAAAGACAACTTCGTCTACGCAACCAACAGGTTCGACCGCTCCTTTGGCGCCCAGGAAGATTCCATCGCCACATTCGCCATCAACGCTGCTTCAGGCGACGTCACGTTCGTCGAAACGACGAGTGCCCACTCCTTCTTCCCGCGGACGTTTTCCATCAACGCGGCGGGGACAATGGTCGCCATAGGCGGCCAGACCAGTGCCAACGTCGCCATTGTCGAGAGGAACGTCACGACGGGCAGGCTCGGGCGGCTTCTTGCTTCGCTCAAGGTAGGGAGCCCAGGCACGGCGAACCAGGAGGATGGGTTGAGCGCCGTGGTGTGGAACGAGTAGTTGTGCGTGTATTGAACCCTGTACAGACCAGTTCGGAAAGTCAGGCCCGAGGTGTATCAGAATTACTATATGCAGATCTAAGAATCTATGATGCCTCAAGTTGTGGGCAAAGGTGGTATCTCAGAGGTCATGAAGTAAACAGGCAAAATAAACACCGCCAAGAACACAGAGTATACACGGTCGAGCGACATCACTTCTTTTTGCACAGTCTGCTGCCATAGTCAACAACGGCCCAATCTTCGCTGCCGGGCGTCGACCATGAGTAAAAAAACGCCGTTTGGATCCCACTTCTTCTTCGTCGCTGCGAGCCGAGGGTATATCGGGCCCCAAAAGGCATCCTGCCAGTTCTTCATGAATGCGTAGTTCTATAAAGTCTCGTCAGTAGGGGGCTTTTTTAACAGGCCGAGAGGGAGGAGAGAACATACCTCATTAACGTAAGCGAGGCCCTTTGGTGCGGCCTGCTTGAACTTCTCCGTAATCGTGTTCACCATCAAGTCGTCGAGGGCTTGCTTCTGCGCCCACGTGGCGTCCAGGGGTTGCGGGAGAACGGCCATGGTCCGCATCGTCGCCCCCCTCCATCTGGGGTGCGTCGCGCTCTCGGGGCGCTTCAGGGTGTGTCCCGGGTTGAAGAAGTGGCTGATGACGATGCCGAACTGGTCTTCCGACGGCGCGAGGGCGAGTTTGATGGCGTCTGTGATGGCAGCTTGGTTGTTTTCCATGTCGTCGTGGGTAAAGACCCAGCCGCCCGTCAACCCGTTCTGGGCCGCGGCCTCGGGTTCGAATATGTCGTGGAAGAGGGTGTGATAGTCGGGGTATTCTCGCAACCCGTAATCGTACGGAATGTTCTCGGCGTCGAGGTACGTCAGCAGGGGTTGCACGAGGACGCGTAGTTGCCCGGCCGTCTTGTTCATGCCCATGATGGGCTGGACGTGGAGGGCGCCGCCGATGGTGGGCGGGTAGATTTCGTAGAGGCCGTACAGGCCGTTGTCGACCATGGCGTTTCCGAGTTCGTTGAGCTTGGTGACGGCTTGGAGGACTTGGTCGAAGCTGGCGCCCAGGGAGGCGTTGACGTTGAGGTAAAAGGCCGCGCCTGGTGACGTGTCTGGGTATGTCTTCAGGGTTACCGAGAGAACGACGGCGTAGTTGCCAGGTCCGCCGCCTCTTAGTGCGTAGTACAAGTCTGAGTTGGATTGTGCGTTGGCGGTGATGAAGTCGCCGGCGGCAGTCAAGACTTCAAAAGATAGCGCGTTGTCTGCACCGAAGCCGTAGTTGTTCGTCAAAGGTCCATGGCCGCCTCCTCCGAGAAAGCCTCCTGCGATACCGACGGTCTGATGGATCATGAGTTACGGTGGTCTATAGCCAGGAAACAAGAAGAGCTTACCTCGCACTCACCCATCACCACGTTCTGGGGTGGGTTTCTGGCATGGGCTGCTGCCGATATTTCGAATCCCTGAACACCAGCCCCGATCGTGATGGCAGGTCCTCGATAGCTTCCCGGGCCGCTGTACTTGTCCACGAAGGAGATGCCCTTGAGGTTGTGCGTGTTGATGGCGAGTGATCCTGCCCCAGCGCTGCGACCTTCAAAGTCGTGACCAGTGTTGCGGATCACCAGCCTGAGGTTCTTTGACCTCGCAAAGTCCACTCCGGCCTTGACATGTTCCTTGGTCCTGGCGATGATGACATACTCTGGGTAGAAACCCAACGAACACGTACGCGTGGGATCAGTCGTCAGTTCGCACGTGTTGTTGCTCCCCCAAGTCCAGAGTTGTGACGCTGGTTGAGAGATCCTGAGCGTTTGTTGTCAGCTCCCTCGGATCATGCAGAGTCGTTGCAAAGACAAACGAAAAAGGACTTACTGCCACCTCTCATCGGTCCACTTTGCGGTTGCTTCGGCGCATTTGGCAGCATCGTAGGTTGATAGTCCGCGATATTCGTGGTAGCAGACAGCAGCGGGCGGGATGTGCCTGACGAGATGACCTCCCACCGTGTTGTTTAGTTTCTCCCAGACGCTCGTCTTCGGCCAGCAGTCGTCGGCGGGTGAACATTTGCACTCGTAGTTTTGCCCGCCTTCTTGATACGACACGGGACGGACAGTACACACGGCCTTGACGACGAGCGAGAAGACGGCTATGAGCAGCACGTTCCGAATCGAGGCGCGTCCCAACTTGCTCTGCTGCTGTGGCTCCTCGGTGTCTTCCGCTTTGAAGCCGCGTCGGGGACTCTCAAGTTGGTCGTGGCGGGTTCGAGTTCGAGTTCGAGTTCTCGTCGTCGACCCGAGAGGGCCCCGTATCATTGTACTACTCGTCGCCATCGTGGACTGGGTGAGGCGGTTGTGTCTTGAGATGCGCCAGTTGATGTTGCGGCTGACTAGCTGAACGCCGCGGGATGAGCTCCCTCGCAGACGTGTGAGCGACTCTCGATTAGACGCATGACCCAGGGTGTATTACGGCCAGCAGATCAATCTTGTCGACGAGAGAGAGAACCAGTTCTTGTGTGGGTCAGGAGTGAAAGCTGAAGCAGTGGTTCAGTGTCGCATTCGACCAGCGGTATGGATACGGGGTCTCAAGTCTCAGTTTCCGGTGGCCTATCGATGTTACTTCATCATCTGAAGTTGGCAGATAGTCGCCGGCTCTAGAGAATGCTATCCAGTCCAGCGGCAGGCAGCTTTACGTAGTGGTTCGTTCGGTAGTCTTTGGATTTACCTCAAGCGCGGCGACATTGAAGCACGCAGCAGTGTGGGAACTGCTAATCGAGATGAACCAGAACCACAGAAGCCGTCGAACTGTATGTGGCAGCGTTCCGAGGAACACGTTGGATTCATGGTAAGTGTTGCGTAGCTGCATGCAAGCTGGCGGTTAAACAGCATAAGAGAGTTGAGGTTAGCCTCTGCCAGTCTTGCCTGCCGACGGCGGTTGATCCACAGGAAAGGATGTACAAGGACAGTATGCAGATGAAGAGACAATCTATGTCAAACCAGGGATGGCCAGAGTCAGCACAGGTCTCGTGGGTGGGAAAACGCCCATATCGCCAGTGTCAGCGTCAACTGGTGACGATCTGCAGGACGAAGGACAAGCAGTGGGAGCCGACTAGCCGGTTGACTGCGTTTACTATACCAATGGCAAGCAAAGAAAAGATGCCTCACGCGCGACTAGGGAACCCGTTCCGGCTGAAGGCTTCTCGCGAGCTTGGATCAAGGGTTGCCACCAAGAGTCGCACTCCAAGTGCCGGCGGCTCGGCGATCGTCCCAACTGACTTTCTCTGCAGCCCATCGTATCGTACAATACCCACGTATTTGTACTGTAGAAACCGGCACAGCGCCGAGCGCCGAGAGCAGTGCGGGGGATGACACGACACACATGCCGGCCGGCAGCAACTCCAGACTTGCTGCCGCGCTGGGCAGAGTCTCTTGACCTTTTTCTTCTTCGAGACAGGAACCGAAGAGGAGTTTCTGCTCGGATTTGAAGGGCTACGCCACACAACGTGGATCGATCTCAACGGCTGGAACGGCCCGAGTCAGGTCGCAACTGTCCACAGACAGAGACATTTCCACGCTAAAGGCTGCACAACGCCACAGATTGCCGCCGGCGATAATAAGCTTCATTGTTTTACTCTCGGCGGACATGCTCTTAGTGCCGGAACTATTCGCTTGTCAAGCGTTGGTATACCGTATGTCCTCGACACCGCGGCTCACAAAGACGCAGTCGTAAGGCGTGGAGAGGGAGAAGCATGCGTTTTGGTGGTGAAAACCTCACTCCTACCATCTACTAATACAGGTAACGTGGTTAGAAATGTCTTCCACTCGCCACGAGCAGTGAGATATGACATACCTGACATAACTCGGTCTTCCAACGCCTACTTGTTCCGCCGGCTATCTCACCATCCGGCAAACACAGTGATCATCACGGCCGGCACTCTGTCTCTGGCCGGCACTCTGTCTCTGGCCGGCAGTCCAGTTCGTCCAGTCCTTTAAATCTTCCAGTCGGCAAGCGGCTTGCGGAACCCAGGTTATCCCTTCCACTCGAATGCCGTTCTCTGCACCTCACGTTCAGTCGCTGGCCTGGCATTGGTCTTACGCGCGGCACATTGCGTTCGGCCGTCTTCAAATCACATCAACAGCAGTATCGTTTGTAAGCCTCTCCACGATTTGTTGCACGGGAATCTTCGACGACGAAGTAGCTAGCATAACCCTTTGGTCTGCTAGATGCTTGCGGCATCGTCCAGGTTAGCTCTCGGCCGCGAAAGACATACAACTCTTCTACGCCGACGCATCGGCCGGCACCACGCTCAGGACTTCTATCCGGACGTCGTATGATTCTCGCCGACTCGGCAGGCAAGCAGTGGTCGGCGAGATTGCTCGGCGGGATGGCTCGGCGGGATGCCGAGCACAGCAAAGGGAATATAAATAGAGTGGCATACCTGTAGCAGCAGATGCCTGCCGGAACCCAACGTATCATGTTTTGAGACGAACTACGAATATGGCTTTCTCTCTCTTCTTCCACCGCTTGATGGGACAAAAAGGCAGAAACGAAACAAGAATGAAGAGTGAATAGGCGTACCTTACAGCTTCCAAACAAGTATGGACGTACTGGCCGTTCGCATTCAGAGACGACTTGATAATTCATCTCTTCGAAAGGACCATCTTTCGGAGCCTGGTGGTATAAGACTCCATAGCCAGGCTCGGACTCGGACAGTGCGCAATTCGAGATGTCTACTTGTACTTCTAGGTCTCCCATATATTGACCTCAATCTTGTTAGACAGGGCCTTTTTAGCCGATCCGGGTAAAGTCTCATGAAAAGTGCCGGCTCTTACGCATGCCGGCGGCAGTGAGAGAGCAGGTCACATTGTAGGTTTCTTCTGACTTGTGCTTGAAGCAAAGACGGAGACAGGCGAGCCAAGACGGCAACAATCTTCTGGCCTCGTATGGCCACTGCAAGATCCGTAACGGTCTTGTGATCTCGCCGCATCTCCTAAGTTGCGTTTCGACAGTCAAGGCGTGGAAGCCTAAGCCGAAGATAGTAATAAGTACCTTTTTCAGATCTGGAGGGAAGAAACAAGCTTTGGCGCCTCGAATCAGGTTGAAAGTCAATGTATGTAGGCCTCTTAGCGAGTCGGATAGCATGCGAGAAAGCATCAGTTATCCGGTCGATTCATCACAAATCCACCAGATACCGCAATTCAGATAAAAGTGTTGGCAGACCAGCAGAAGCAGCCTTCTCTTTGGAGGTGACAGTCACATCCTACGTAGAGTCGTTCCTGTTAAAACGGCGTAGAGTTGCCACCGGCAATGCATCGAGTACGAAACAGCTCTATCCATGTTAAGCGTCATATATTCACGGATGTCAACAGGGGTATCTCTCAACACACCAATATATGCGGAGCTTTTCCTGCAAGCTTTGAGCAGTTGAATTTTTCGCCTGGCCAGCCTATATTCGTATAGTGGTCGGTTCATGTCTTGAGTGTGGTCTTTTGCGAAACTTGTGTAGTTAATTCTCAAAGCTTGCATTGTGAATGACAACCTGACTTGTTCACCTCGGGTGTGTATTCTTCTAGTTTTGTATAACATCACTGCTATGAGTTTCTAGTAAGAATGATCTTGATTGATGTATTCAGCAACCGCATCATTCTTTTGACGCGAACTTCCGCTCGATATTCAGACTCATTGACGCAAATGCATACATAGTAGTTATCCACGGTCTTGTCTTCGGCGTCATCAATTACTAATCATTTGCTACATAGGAAAGGTGGAGAAGTTTCCGCTGAATCGTATTATGATGCAAGTAACGTTGAACATGAATCGCCAGCTTCCGGCAGAAGAGAAGAACCTCCGGCTGCTTTGTCGGTCACTGCACAGTATGGCCAGGTCTTGCACGTGACGTTGTGTATCGCGACAGAAACCCCTAGTGGAGGATTATGAAAACTCTTCCAGCGTGATAATCATGAGTTCATGGCCGTCACCGCAGGTATGAGGTTCGCGCAAGTTGATGACACGGTAAGGTGTTGCCCACCAATCTTCCCCGAGCGCTCGACGTTTGACGGGACACCGCCTACATTCTCATTCTTGTCTAGAAAAGAAATCGGGTCTAGGTAGAGGTTCTAGACCGTAACTCCGCGAGTAGGCAGGACTGACGGCGAGTAATTGAGACGGCATGGGCACTTGGTTTCGAAATACAGCAATACAACCTACTGCGCGTGACTCGAATGAATATAGAGGTATTGACGACGACGTGTTGTCAGAGGTCGAGTTGGCTTCGCATCATTCTACAATCCACACACACCCCGCAGGTAAAGCGCGGCAAACAGTCTAGTCTTATAGCCCGACGAGGTGAATATCGGGACGAGGTAGCGAAGTAAGCCGGCTTGGCATCGACTTGTGAATGTGAGCTTCAAGTAGCCAACATGTCTTTAACACAACGAACACTTGTATAGCTCTACGATACGCCGTACAGGCTGCTAATTAAGCAAAAGGGCAAAGATTTTAGAAAACTGATGTTTCAGGAATCACGTCGAAGAGAGCTACGTAATACTTGTCTAGAAGATACTGATGGATGATTTTCCTCGTGTCAAGATGCTCGATAGGACAAGGAGAAGATAGTGCCGTCGAGGACCCACTCAACAAATCGTCCAGGCCAAGATCTAAACCATCTAAACAGCTGAAGGTCGACTGGAAACCAAATATTGTCCTTATAGATGCGGATTTAGTCCTTTTGCAGCCCGGCAAATGGGACTCCGGACTCAATGGAATGCTATGCGTGACAGCCTCATGACCAGGGTTGAATAGTCAATGAACCAAACATCTAATTCGACGGTGCTTGTACAATGCAACGGAAACAAAATGGCCAGCTGCTATTCATTTGCTGTTGCATAGAACATGAAACGACTCAAAGGTTGCGTCGCAGCCTCCAATATATTAAAATACAGGCTGCAACGACAGCCAGCTGCTAAGCTTGTTGTTTCTTTTACACATCTCCCATCATACATCATTAAAACAGGCCTCATTATTCAGACTACCATACGTATCTAGAGAACCACAGACACCAGCAAGCTCGCAGCAAGCATGCCAACACTCACAGACACGACGCCGGCGCCACTGGCAGCGGTCTCGGTAGCACCGGCAGCCGCAGTGCCCGTCGCAGAACCAGAAGGCGAGGTGCCGTTGCTCTTTACAATGCGGCCCTCGATGGCGGCGTCGACGGGGCTCTTGGCCTCGACGTACTGCACGAGCACCTCGTCCTGGGTGTCGAGCGAGACAAAGTCTGACGTGGCGACGAAAATGTTGTCGCCGCCGCCGGCGAGGAAGTCGAGCGTGACGACGCGGTAGTCGCGCCCGTCGTCGAGGGGCTCGCCGCCGACCTGGACGGAAACCAGGCGGGACCCGTTGGCGGCTGCGGGGTTGTACTCGACGACGATGTTGCGCGAGACCTGGAAGCCCGAGGTGATGGGTTCGTTGTTGAACTGGTTGACGCGGGTGACGGCGCCCTCGAGGACCTTGCGGATGTCGGCGCCCGAGTAGGTGATTTCGACGACGGAGTTGCCGAAGGGGAACGAGGTGAGAACCTCGCCGCGGGTGATGTTGCCCTCGTCAATGGTGGCGCGGATGCCGCCGGCGTTGATGAGGGCGAAGTCGGGTTTGGCCGAGCCGGAGCTGTTGAGGCGGTACTCGTACATGGCGTCGGTCATGACGTTGCCGAGGAGGCACTCCTCGCGCTGGCAGCGCGTCTGGTCGAGCTCGACGTTGGTGAAGCCGACGACCTCGGAGGCGAAGGCCTCGAAGGGGCCGCGCCAGCTCTCGATCTGGGCCTGGAGTTCGGGGTCCTGCGTGGTGGTGTTGGTGAGGTGGATGGGCCCGCCGTGGTAGGCGAGGATCTTGCCCTCGGCGTCGTAGGTGACGTCGATGTAGCCGACGTACTCGCCCCAGCGGTAGGCGGTGACGATGAAGACGTCGTCGCCGTCCTTGTTCTGCTTGATGGTCGGGTAGGGGCCCTCGGCGTCCTCCATGGAGCCCAGGAGGGTGTGCGAGTGGCCGCCCATGATGAGGTAGAGCCCCGTCGTCTGCTCGGCGAGCTTCTGGTCCTCCTCGTAGCCGATGTGGGTGAGGGCGGCGATGCGGGTGATGTTGGTGGTGGACTTGATGCGGTCGATGGTGGACTGGACGGAGCTCACGACGTCGAGGAACTTGGTGCCCTCGCCGGGAGAGGAGATGCCCGGGGTGGTCGGCGTGGTGACTCCGATGACGGCGAGCTGCTGCTTGTCAAAGATGTGGTAGGGCTTGATCGTCTTGTTGAGCTTCTCGTTGTCGGAGACAATGTTGGCCGACACGATGGGGAACGTGAGGTTCAGCAGAAAGTCACCGAGCTCGTCGTCGCCCCCGTCAAACTCGTGGTTGCCCAGGGTCATGGCGTCGAAGCCGAGCTGGTTGATGGTCTCGGCAATCTTCTCGCCCTTGTAGAAGGAGTAGAAGAGCGTTCCTTGGAACTCGTCGCCGGCGTTGAGCCAGAGAGAGTCGTTGTATTCCGGCCGGAGCTCGTCGACGGTGTGCTTGATGCGAGCGTAGCCACCATAGCAGCCACGCTCGGGGCGGGTGCAGTCGGTACCGGACGACGAGTACTCGTCCAAGTGGGCGTGGACATCGTTGACGTGGAAGAAGGAGATGTTGTAGTTGCCAGCGGCGTCGATGCCACGCTTGGCCAGGCGCGAGGAGTACAGGTGGTCGCCGTCCTGCTTCTCAGGAGCCGCAAAGGCCGAGCTGGCGAAAGCCAGGGCCAAGGTTGACCAAGATGAACGCATCTTCGAGCGTGGAGGGGTCGGAACCCGAACCGGAGCGGGTGGGATTGACGTGGATGAGACCGCCGGTCGCAGGAAAGGTCAATGAAGCCTTCACGATGCTGCAAGGATTGACGGTGCGTCGCGTAGGGGACCACAAGGACGAGCCGGCGGGAGAAATAGGTCACGCTGGTTCCACGAGGAGAGCTACCCCAGAGCCCAGGCTACTCGCCTTGTCTATATAGTTTCGCAGAACTGAACAAAAATACTGGCCCACTCCAGTACGCGTCTCCACGGCCGCGTCCGGATTGCGACGCTGATACGGACAGCTCTGGTTCGTGATCCGGAACCCTGCATGACACAGGCTCCGGGAGAAGGTGAGTGGCTGAATCGAATCGTTGAAGCTCTTGACGAGTGGCTCGCCAAGACGTTGGCGTGGTGAAGGGTGCCGGTCAATCAGCTTCTTTGGTGACGAGGTTGCATTTGCCAAGACTCTGTGCCAGATGAGGGGTGAGATACACGTGTGGTGATCATCCGCATGATTGGCTCATCAGCGGTACCTTTGCCTCTTTCGACTCGGGAGAAGGACGCAGACTAGGCGTTGGTGCGAGTTGCTCCTCGGGCCTATGGCGAGTCGTCAACCAATGCGCATTCTGCGAATCGTCACGGTCTCGCAGATGCTTGCGGGATGATTCCCAAAAGACGACCGAGGTCCGTTGCCCAGCGCCGTGCCGTGAGAGGCAAGGGACGAGCTGGATGGTTGAGGAACTTTTGAATTCTCTCTGCTGGCTCCCTGGCCATGACAATGACTTGTGGGCGTGAATACACAGGAATTACTGTGAAAACTCTCAGGTTCGTGCTCTGGTCTGTGTGATATTAAAGAACCAACACCTTGATAGACTATCGAGGTCACTCCAATGTCGAGAACGAGAACCCGGGCTTCGTTGCTCCATAATCGTAGATAGACCCCTGTCCCCCATCAGTGCTCACCGAAACATTGTTACTCTTGCAAGAGACCTGCGCCGCGTTGTGGTCATGATCTGGTTCACCGTGATGCTGGGGCCGTACCGTTTTGGCAGCATTGTACTCCGTACAGAGCTCTCTCTGTCACTCTTGTGTCGCCTTTCTCTTTCGTCCTTCTCTCTTCATGCTAGTTCCACGACTCGATGTCTCACTAGGGATGACTTTACACTTCCATCTCAGCCCTCCACCGCTCAAAATGAGGCTGGCCAGCCATTGCCCACCACCCATATCCCTGACCAACAGTGGAGTCTCAACCTGGGTATAGTACTGGACGAACATGATTAACGTTATTTCTAGCCAGCGGTCACCCCCGCAGGACGAGATTATCCTTCAAACTTTTCACTGATAACGACTGGAAACTTCTAGACCAAAGACGGAAGGTGACGGCCACCTCTTGCTGAGCTCCAAGCCGCCTAGCGATCATGTTGGAAGATATTTCAGCAGTTATCCCGGTCCGAGAGCAACCATCAGCCGGGTACCTTGCGTCATCCGCTGTGTCGCAACGCGGAGGGAGTTCGAGAGATAAGAACTGTGCTCCCAGCTACGCTGTTTTCCTCCCACACTCCGGTGACAAGCCATCTTTCTTGGGCAACAAGGCACGCGACTGAGGACAATCATCTCTTGAGGTCCTGTCCTGGTGTGCAACCGAGATCCTGTCGAGACTGGCTGTCCATCGGATGTCGCCGGGCGGCGCCTTGGCAACCACAAAGAGGCAGGAGACAGCATCGTTTGTCATTCTCAGTCAACTGGGGGACTGGATCCATGAAGAACATGGGCCAAAGGACGATCTGAATGATCTCCTTTGCAGATTGAAGCCATGACCTCACCAGAGACTGAATTCAAGGGCGCTGTAAACGTGGTGACCCAGGGCTATTAACCTAGGCTCGTCACAAAAGAACGAGTTCGTCCCAAACCGACGAGGCGAGTCTTTTTCGATTTATGATGGTGCTGCTGCCAGGACCTCGGGTCCGTCGGACAGGCTCTTCCGACGGCATGGATCCCTCCAAAAAAGAAATGCGTCCCGGAGTTGCCGTTGAGGATCGGCTTGTTTTCGTGGGGTCTTGTATTAGGCATCTCACGAACGCGGGATTACTGCCACCAGAGCGGCTTTTAGCTGCGAAGGAGATGTACCATAACTGGTGACTGTAACCCAAGAGCTTCACTCGGAGCTGTAGTCAATGTCACATTCCAAAGCAGGCCTCTTTTCGATCAATCCGACGTCGAACACGGGCATCTTCGAACACGGCCCGGATGAAGTGGGGAGTTATCGGCCCCGCGCCGGTAAATCTCTCGGCGCAGCGACCGGCATCTCCGGCAGAGTTCGCAAGCTGAAAGAACTTGGCGGCAGCGACAACAACCATGATATAAGAAAAAGGGGTCCAATCATCAGGATCTCCGTAGCGCTGGAGGTTGTTGGATCAATCTCCAAAGACGTCTTCGGCAGCTGGCACATCTGTACCTGGAGAGTGTGCAATTCCGTTGCAGCTCAGCATGAAATCTGCCTTTATCAATTTCCGTACGTCCGCTTACACTTGAGGATGTATGTCTTACCAAGACGAGCCTCCTCAAGCGACCATCGCAGGCCTTTGGCAATGCAGCAACTTCGATACCATCGGGATTATGAACTTTGCTGCCCTAGATTGATGGAGTCCATATGAGCTCTTCTGTGGGTTGACGGAAATTCATGTTCTCCATACCTCGACAGCTCATGCGAAAATCAAGATGAAAGCCTTCTGGTCTGCTGAGGCTAGTCAGCCGGGTTCGCGTTTGATTTAAGGGAAGTGGATCTGGCGGGACTGGCTTCAGTCGGTGAGTCCGCCTGATGCTTTCGTCAAGTATAAGGAACCACCAGGTGGAGCTCTTGAACTTGTCAACGGGATAGGGCACTGTGCCTTGGAATAGATTTCCCGAGGCTCCGGTGAGTTATGCTCTGTCTAACGCATGATCACGATAACCTTGCAACAAGTCGATCAATAGCCAAGTGGTATTTGTTCTTGGTACACAAATTGCTGCAAGACCCAGCTTGATCGAAAATTCTCAAGCAGTCAGTCTTCGAAATTGTCTTAAGGGTGGCGCCCCTGACTCTTATCGGTAGGTATGAAATTGGGCAAGGTCTACTAATCAACACCTCTGATCACTCACCTTCATGAGTGGTGTTGATTCTTTCTGCAATGCTGGCCAGCTGTGTCTCCCCGTCTTTCTCCGAGCTTGATGCGTCTCATGCTCCCAATCAGTACGATATTGAAGACGCCTGATTGTCCCGGCTATGCCCTGGTTGCGATCCAAACCTCAAGCAGCTACATGAACTCGGACATCACAAGCCTTTCTGTTTGCTTCCAGAATGATCTTAATGTTACCACCAGGGATCAGGAATGGCTTCTAGCCCAAATGGTCCAAATAACGCAATGCCCCTGGAAGACGCTCAGCGCATGGTTGATACTAGTCTTTGGGCCGTTATTCCGACCGGTTTCCTCGGTTCCGCAGGTAATACCGTCGTCATTAGCGGTGCCAAGTTCCTCGCCGGACAGCTCAGAGCTCCCTGCGGAACTGACCACTTCCTGGCCTGCTCGCAAATCAGCAGTGCCTCGACTTCCATGATGCCGCACTGTCAAAAGCCGTGACGGCCTCCATGGAGCTACAGACCGGTAGAGCCTTAGAAAGAAAGAAGTTGATGGCGTATTGGCGGAAGTTTTCTGGTCGACAAGCATCCAAAATGAGCGACGCTCTCTATGTGCAAGATTAGACAGCATGGAAAGTCGATTATGTCACCTGAGATAACATTTGTTCAAAGTAAGATGATTTGAACATCGCAGCAACAGACCACGGGGACACACAACACCAGAAGAAAAGAACTGGGTAAGGATAAACGGAAACTTTAAACAAACTTCTGTTGCGAAAGGGTCGTAAGATATGTGAAAACGGACTGTTTGCTGGAAAAGGGGGTTTGGGCGGAGGGTTGTCGACTCTGTAAGCCACACGAAGTCACGAGCCACAGGTGGCTGGAGGCTTCGCAACAACTACCAGATCGAACGGCTCGATATGTGTCGTTCCGATACGTTGGCGTCGAGGTATGATGACTATGAAATATCCCAAAGAAGTCTACGATGACACCACTGTGGGAACTGTTCTGCTTCATCAGTTTCAACATGATGGCTATAAGCATAGTGAGTATCGATGAGACCAATCCGGCCTCTTCAGAGGTAACGGCTTTGATATTCTGAAGACTTCCCACGTAAGGTATGAAGACTTCCCACGTAAGGTATGAAGACTTCCCACGTAAGGTAGTCTTATGTCAGGGGCAGAGCGGTGAATGTATGAGAATGTAATATGAGGCTCGAGGAGGATGTCCTGGCTTCGAGTGCTGGTGTATGAGGCGCGTCCAGGAACCCCCAAATTGCCACATGGCCTTGAATACAATTGAGTAGAGAATTTTCGTTTATGGGGGACTTCGAACTTGTTCAGAAACTTCGTTCGAGCAAGTCTGTATGAATAGTTGCAACAGTAGCCGGCCCAGGAAGATATCCAGGACTCAGAACGACGATAATAAGAAGGCGGGCTCTCACAAGAACACCTGAAAATCCAGGTGTCACATTTCTTTTGGTCCTTTGCGCTTTTATAGAAGAATGGACAGTCTTTTAGCGCGCTGTGTAGTTGGCAACAAACTGAGAGCTTGATTGCAAGTGATGAATGGCAGGAATCATTCCAAAAACGTGGCATCTGTAGGAAGAACCGGTAGCACTTCAAAGCCATGAGGAAGCGGGAAATATTTGACGAACCGTAACAGACTGGATACACGGCCTGAGTCTTGGAGTGCAGTGAATATTTCCGTGGTTGAAGAGCGTGTCTACGATCTCATTCCCTCCACGAGTCGTTGTCCGCTGGTCCTGAATCGATCACCCCTCTCTCTGGAATTGAAGAGCACTCTTCGTATGCCCGAGGGCCCAACGTCGCCGTCAATAGGTTCGACGAAGCGCTTAGCTTCGTCCAAGTGCTGACACGACGACGCACGCAGTTCCCGGCTTTCAATGCCGTCGTTACTACCGGTATGGCTGTCTCAAGTTGTCAGTTCAGCGCCCGCATTCAGCCCTGAGTAAGATCAACTTCAGACCTGCGGAGAGAACATCGTCGTTGAGTCCCGAATATACGTCTAGGAGTCTGCAGCAACTGCCGGCTGAGTTTCTTGGCTTCGGGAAACGCCCTCATGCGGGATGCCATAAATGCATGTGTATGACAGTATCCAAGTGATAAACCCATGGCTGTGCAAAGACAACTTCGCATTTTCTTCGGGGTTCGCGTTACGATGTGATTGTGAGACATCCGCAGCACACCTCCAGGTGAGCTAGCAATGCAGATTCGAGGAAGCTGAATCAAAGGCAGCTAGCTGGTCGGCCTCACCGAGATGCCGCGTAGTCATTCCCGAGGCGAGGGAAGACTGTTTTTCCGTTCCAATGACACGAAAGCTATCGCACTCACACCTAAACTCTAGGCAAAGCTGAGGAACCCCAGGGCTATCCTCGGAGGTCCCGGACTTGTGTCCTTTCATTCCAAGACATCGGTGCTACCGAAATATGTGATCCTGCAGGACTCTTATTGAAACATTCAATGCCAGTAAGGCCGTTGATAGCAGCGAACGGTAGAGCGCCTCTTTCATTTTAGGAGACCTGCCATCTCGACACAGCCCCAGACTATGCAGCCTCACACTCACATCCTTATCCGATGCTGCGTCGGCTGCCAGGCTGAACTCAGGATACGGACCCCCCCGGTGCTGGGATGACATACGGACATCGCCCGGCGCAGGTCCAGAGTCTATCAAGTCAGGAACTGCACCAGAACAACCGTAAATTATCCTTCGGAGTATTCTCGCAGCATCGTCTTCGAGACGGTTCGAGAAGGGAGAAGCGCAAAGAAAGTTGACGCCACTCATGGAGCAGATCTTGGACGCACCAGAAGAAAAAGATTCACTGCCAAGAGACAGAGAAGGGATTGCGCAGACTACCGTCGGGGCGTCGGTGGGCAGCCATCAGACGACCCTGAACCTTCACCACGGATCAGGGGGTTTCGCTCACTCCCCGAGAGACTTTGCTGGCATTGCCCACATGCAAGCACATCTGGAACAGCAACGGGAATAAGCTCGGAAAGATGTCCGAACACGGTTCAGGCTCCGTCGAGAGTCGAGACTCGTCGTCCGAAGCGAATTCACACGGGCTTGTGGCCTGTAACCCGTCTGATAAGAACAAGCATCTTCTTGGGTATGGGGGTTTTGGAATGAGAGGCCTCGAGAGCGAGCGAGCAGAAGATTGGTCAATTGCCATGTTGCAACCTATTCAATGCCAGTCCGTTACGACTCGTTTCGACAGGATTACACTTCGCCTGAAAGACACGATGTAGATCGAATCTTGGACATCGGCCGACTTTGCAAGATGCACCACAAGAAGGATTTCTCGCGTAGACCGCAGTACGTCGCCACGGGTTGAGCGAGTGGTGTCACTGAGCGTTTTTTTGGCCACGTCGTTGTCGGGACTTGATCTGTAACATCCAGAGGCGGCACGTTCTTATTAGCCATCGTCTTAATATCGGCAAAGGTTCCGAACGGAACTACCCCAGACAGATGTCCACTGGTCTCCCGCTGTCCTTGAGCTAAATTTCACCTCGAAGCTGTTTGATCTCTGGCCTATTTACTCCACACACCAAAGCACCACGTTCTATACGGTATAGTGACACGGTCGTAGCCTCGTGGCTGTTTGACCAATAAGCTCGGCATTCATCTTCTTAGCCGGCTCCGGAGTCATGGGTTGTTGTCGTGGAATCACCCAAGCTAGCCGGGGAAAAGTGCCAACCATCCAGGCAAAGTCCACCCGTTCACGACCGGGCGTCGTCGCGTAGGGAGAATATCTATAACCGGTCTTCCCGGCAGCTTCTCGGGAAATGCACGGCCACGCTTCCATATCTACCCATCCCAAGCCATCACGACGCTGCTCGGACGTGGCGAGACGGCTGAGAGTTTAACCTTTCACGAAAGAACCAATCAGAAGATCAGGCCGCAGTCTCACCTCGCACACCCATCTTTGGGGTCAGCTTGATTCAAGGAGGTGCTCTTGGCAGCAACTCTGAACTGCGTAGGTAGTAGGTGGCCCCCTTCGTGACTTCGAGTCAACGCGGTCCGCGGGAGCCCGAGTCTTTGCGCTTCTGGATGCTTGCGTAGTGAGTCCCCGTCACCAGCCAGCACATACTTTTGAGCCTGGAACGGTTTGGAACGGGGATGGAACATGCACGCTTCTTGGTCCTGGGCCAAAGACTCTTCCTCAGTGATCCCGATGTGTCCCGCAGCCCACCACGCGGCGCCTCTCACACGAGTTATGAGCTGTTTACCAGTGCGTGTTGCAACAACTCACACCATTGTTGGGGCTCAGTCCTTTTCCTGGTGACGCTGCGGAGTGTTGCCCGATGAGCACCTGGTAGGGAAGACTTGGAAACCTCCCATGACCCCCCCCCCCCCCCCTGCCCCCCCCCCTCTGANNGGAAACCCCCCCCGCCCCCCCCCCCCCCCTCTGGCCACCGCCCTCTGAATCGTTCCCGGCCGAGCTTGACTCGACTTTTGTTTCCCTCCTCGGACGAGGATGTCCTTCTTGGCGATTGCTTGGGGCACCGACCCCATGGAGTGCTATCCCGCCTCTTGACACCTCCACGAGCTGGAGTGGTGGTAGTGTGTGGCCGCGAGACCTCTTCTCTTATATGGTACGGCCATCTCCGCAATCACACATCTTAGCCTGCTTCATCTTCGGAACTGCGAAGCACGCTTGTCGTCATATATCTACACCCGGCAGCCCAACCCACCACAGCCTGCCTAATGACATCGACACGCAGCTGCGCAACGTCGCCAACACACTCAACACAGCGGAGATGAACGAGTCGGTGGACCGCTACGACTCGGACAACTCGCCGTACTCGATCCGTCCGCTACCGCCAGTCCTCCGTCATGGCCTCGCCGCCGTGGCGACGATGGGGTTCTTCTCCTTCTTCACGAGCTTCGGCCTGCTGATCTTCCTGACGTACAAATTATTCACGTGGCAATTTGGATCGTCGCGGCGGCGGCGGGATCAGAAGAGGGACCCCATCGACAAGGTCGAGTCGCCGGCACCGACCGAGGCGGCCTTTATAATCCCGAGCGAGTGGACGGCGTCGCAGGAGGCGGACAAGGTCAAGGATACGTGGTGGCACCGGGCCATCAACGAGCCGCCGAACCAGTTCCTGGTGCTGATTTTCAACCTCTTGCTGGCCGACATCCAGCAGGCCATGGCGTTTCTGCTCAACGTCGAGTGGCTCACGAGAAACGGCATCGAGGTCGGCACGGGTACGTGCTGGACGCAGGGGTGGTTCGTTTCGACGGGCGACCTGGCGTCCTCGGTGTTCATCACGGCTATTGCGTGCCATACGTACATGTCGATTGTCAGAGGGAAGATGCTGCCCACCTGGGCGTTTCACACAGCCATTGTTTTGATGTGGGGGTTTGTTTATGGGACTTGCATTCTCGGTATCATCGTCACGCAAAACGGGACACTGGACGACGGGGGGCTCTACGTCAGAGCCGGCGCATGGGTAAGAGTCTATCCAAGTCCTGGGTCGAGGAGGAGGTCATGATGGAACTAACATGAAGACAGTGCTGGATCAACTCCAAGTATCAAGACCTACGCCTCACCCTCCACTATATGTGGATCTTCATCTCACTTGTTCTCACCACTGTTATTTACTTAATCATCTTCTTCCACCTGCAAAAGGTTGCCCACAGATCCGGCGGTGTCGTACCTTGTTGCGGCTCACCCTCGCCGGAAGAGTCTGGCGAGGCACGTGGCCCGTCCAGAGCGCCGTCCTGTCGGAGCGACAGCAGTTCGTCTACGGGGACGACGTCGTCGACGACGAGTAGCCGTCGCCCTCGCATCTTCTGCCTCACTACGATACTGCGATGCATCCCGGGGATCCCGGACTACGCACGACAACACACGTTCCTCCTCTACCCTCTGGTGTACGTCGTCTGCACCATGCCCTTGGCCGCAGGCCGCGTCGCCTCCATGGCCGGACACGGGGTATCACTCGGATACTTTTGCTTTTCAGGAGCCATGATTGCGTGCAACGGTTGGCTCGACGTCGTATTGTATTCAACAACAAGACGGTCCATCGTCTTCGCCCAAGACCCGCCATCGAGCGAGGTCGGTTTGGGGACGTTTGCCTTTATGTGTTCACCACCGCCAAAGTTTGGCAACACCACCACCATCACCACGGGCGTGGAGCTCCCGCAGAGAAAGGGGGGCGGTAAATGGACGGAGAAGATCGCCATGAAGGGCACCAGGTCCGGCGGTGGTCTCAAGAGCATCTCCTTCGACACGACCGACAGCACAGACAGCATCGGCGAGGGCGCCGTCGCGGGCATGGCCATCCAGTGCGAGCGCGTCACGACCGTATCCGTGGAGGTCAACGCAGTCCCGCCGATGGCGCGGCCGCAACTCGCGGCCGTTGGGAGGAAACTGAGCGACGCGAGTTACATCAGCTCGACATCATCCAACAACTCCTCGTCGAGGTGTTTGGGGAAGCACAACCAGCGCGATTAAGAGAGAGGATCTGCCGAGCTCACTGGAGCTTGATGATTAAACACACCAGCATTGGGAAGACGGATGACCATATGTGTGTTTAGAGACTACATGATCAGCAGCATGGGCGTCAGTCGCTCCAACTGCGGCTCACGAGAGCTACGATATACCCCGATTGTTATATTTAGTGTCTGAGTATGTAGTATTGACGAGCAACATGACTATTCCCTTCATTATTCCTCGCAGAGAAGCTCCCCCCCCCCAGAGACTATAGCCATGTGTCGGTGTTAACAGCCGTCTTGAGTGAAATCGATCCAACTCCTACCCTATATCCGACGAGGCTTCCCGACCCGACAAGTCAAACTCCACGTTCACATTACTTCACAACATGGCGACAGGCGGTGGGCCCAAGGCGGTGACCTCCTCGCCAGCCTAGGTCGAAAGAGGTCAAGAAAGAAAAGGCCAAAAGCTTAAAGGCGTTCGTCGACGGGACGAATCCTCGTTCCGCCTCTGGCCCGTGTCCCCGTTTACCCTCCGAACCCCCTTGTTGCTGTCATGGTTCAGGGTTCTTGGGAAACGCTCTCTGGGGGACGGTCACGGAACACGCAAGCCGGGAAGATCTCTCCTGCTAGAGCTAAGCTCCGAAACTGTCGGCGTTTGGGAACCCATGGTGGTTGCCATGACCCAGATGCCTGGTGGTGTCTGCTTGTCAGGATACAGTTTTCGTGGGGCGGTTTCGATTAATGTGCGCTGGTCAACCACCATCTCGTTGTCGTGCTCGCTAGTTTGGGATTTGCGTCTAGCTGGATAGCTGATACGCCAGTGCGTTTTTTAAGGAGGCCATGTGTTCAGCCCCTCGACCTTCAAATAACGAAAGCGGAGGACAAACCGCATCCAGTAACTCTCCATAGTCATGGCGGGTGCTTCTAAGCGCAACGTGGCGGTGACTGCAAAGCTTGCCAGCTTGCCAAGAGAAACCTGAATCATGAGCGAGGGCTACACCTGCCTCGATGGTGCCTCTTGTCAAATTAATCGTGTTCTATTGTCAGGACCAAAAAATGGCGCACGAGACTACTGATATACTATATACCTCCCGGAAGCATATAAACGAGATTCCGTAAGGTATATACTAGAGATATATCTCTCTCAATCTAATATACCCTCCCCAGGGAGAGATCTCCAGAGCTTCTCCCTACTAATATACACCTTATAAATAAACTTAAAAATAAATTCTTTTATTCAGAACTTCTTTAAAATTACTATAAATACTCTCTATATTCTTTTGTAATTTCTTAAATAATAACTATAGGTTATATAAATAAGATATTAATTAGTTAGAAGAGAACTAATTTTATTCTCTAAATTTAGCCTCTTATTAACTAAAATACTTTAAATCTTAATATAAATTATTAAATTTATTATATAGTTATATAGCTTATTTTTCTTCTCTTTTTAGCTTTAATTTTTTATTAAATAATATATAATTTTCTAAATAGGATCTTTTTACTATTATATTACTAACTTTATATAGAAATTTCAAAATATCTTCTCTTACTTATAATAACTCTCCTAAAGAGACTCCTACTTCTCCCTATATATCTCCTACTGTGAAGGGCTGGACCTAGGCTTATTTAACTGGAAGGTAGCATAAAATACTATTTATTTAGAACTAAGGAGTAAAAAAGAAGCTTTTATAAGTACATAGAAAAGTCTATATATATAATACTATATAAAGCCTATTAAGGCCCCATTCGGGCGAGGGGGTTAGCTTTAGATACTTAAGTATAGTTTTAGCTGGATATCTAGATATAATTTATAATATTATCTCCCTCCTCTCTAGCTGCCATCCAGTTAGAAGCTGTAGGTTAGGTCTCTATTATTATCTGTAATCAGTCTATATATCACCTTATACTACTTTAGGGCTACTATATCTATAATAGCGTTAATAGGCTCCTATATAAAGTTTATATACCCTGCCTATTTAATAAGGATCTCTTATTAGTATCCTCTCCCTACCTAGTATATCCTTGTAGTAAGAATACTTTCAACTAGCTATTTAACCTCCCTATTGTTATCCACCAGCAGCGGCGGCTGGCTATCAACCACAACCTGCCCGGGCAGTGGATAGTTAGCTTCAGATGCCTGGATACAGCCCTAGCCGGACATTTAGGTATAGCCTATAATATTACCTCCCTCCTCCCCAGCTGCCACCCAGTTAGAAGCTATAGGCTGGATCTCCATTATTATCTGCAATCAGTCTATATATCACCTTATATTACTCCAGAGCTACTATATCTATAATAATATTAATAGGCTCCTATATAAAGTTTATATACTTTTCCTATTTAATAAGAACTTCTTATTAGTATTTTCTCCCCACTTAGTATATCCTTATAGTAAGAATACTTTTAATTAGCTATTTAACTTTCTTATTATTATCTACTAATAATAGTAGTTAGCTATTAATTATAACTTACCTAAGTAGCAGATTAGTAGTAGCTTTCTAGAGTAAATTTATAGAAAACTATAAGTAAATAGACTTTAGAGTATCTAACTTTATAATATATAGTGATAGGATTTTCACTATTATATACTTATAATATAGCTAAGTTAGCTTTTAGTTTAGTTTTAGTAACTTATAGTTAGATATATTTAACTATATTTTATTACTAACTTAATATTAATCTATAGGGGATTAGGTTTCATTTATTTAAGCTTCTAACTTCTACTAAGTAGTAGCTATCTCTATATAGATATATATTATTACTAACTGTATTCTCTTAACTAACTAGTAAGCTGCAGCCTCACTACTACTAAGTAGTTCTATATGCTTCTTAGTGACTAAAATAGAATTAATATAATATTTATGATTTATAAAGAAAAATATAATCCCTATTATATTATATTATTAGTTATAGAAAACTAACTATATTATAAGTAATAAGTTACTTTAGTTATCTTGAAACTAATAAATAAATATTCTTAAAATTACTTAAATCTCTTAATTATATTATTCTATAATCCTATTAGTCTGTAGGTAGTAATTAATACTTAATAGGTATATAATATTTATTAATCTATAGAATTCCTTCTAGAAGTAACTTACCCAGTTAGACCCTCTATTACTTATAATAGAGTATAATATTCTATAGAACCTATAGTAGTAACTAAGGAACTACTAAATATATACCTCTATCTCTATTATATCTATCTCTTCTAATATAGAGACCTTACTTAGTTAATTAATAATAACTTAGAGGTAATAGCTACCTTATTTTTTTATAGGAAGTAAGTTAATAATAAAGTTTATTAATAGATTAAAATGTAACTAGTTAGGTATTAGTAGGAACTTTAGGAATCCCTTCTTAGCTTACCTCTAGATATAAATACTCCTATATATATTATAGTTATATATAAATTAGTAGACACTTTATAACTATCTAGGCTAGTAGAACTATTAGCTTATAATCTTTAGTATACTATTATATCCTGAGTAGCCTACAGGGGAGAAGTTATATAACTTCTATATTAACTTAATTCTAAGCTTATTAAGGAGGCTATTACTCTCTTTACTACTTAGTATTTAAAGTCTCTCTCTAAAGGTAAACTATCTTAATATATTAATAGTATATTTAGTAATCTGGATCTTAATATAGAGATTAGGAGGAAAGTTATATTCTCTCTACTAAATTACTATAAAGATCTATTAATATAAAGAGTCTCTCTTAGTAATATAATTTTATATTTCTTATAGATCTAATTTTGTTTTAAAAACCTAGATATTAATAATATTTATATATTCTACTTAAGGCTCTGTGAGAATAATAGTATTTAGAATAATCTATATTATCTATCTCTATTACCTCTTATTATTTTACTTTTTAGAAGTATTTTATTCCCTCTGGGAGAGAGTATTAGAGGCTACTATCTAGATACTTAGTTAGTATTTAAAGTAAAAGTTATATTAAGATAACTTCTCTACCTACTAGCTTTACCTCTCTGTAAGTTATTATTTCTTTATAAAGTATTTAAAGCTCTTATAGTTAGTAAGGATTTTAAACTTTTTAGTGTTTTATAGTTTCACTCTTTATACTTATAAATATACTAATATTATAAGGAGTTCCTTATTATAAATTAGGTAATTAAACTCTATAGAGGTTAAGTATTAAGAGTAGAAAGCTATTAGGTATCTTACTTTAGCTTTATTATCTTAAGTTAATATACCTCCTAGAGTATATTCTAAATAGTTTATCTCTATTATTATTAAAATATTAAAATTAAATATCTATAAGATTAATTCTATAGTAAAGAGTTATTTCAGTATAAAGAAAGCTTCTTACTATTCTGGTTTCTAGTTAAAAGAAACTAACTTTTAAGTTAGGTAGTTTAAAAACTTTATAATAATATTATACTAAAATATAAGAACCTTATAATAGTTTATAAATTTAAAGAAACTATAAATACTTTTCAGTAAGCTAGAAGGAAACTAATTAGTAATAATTTCTAACTTCTTAGGATTATAAGAGAGATTTTTTCTAGCTAATATAAAAACTTAATATACTTAATTATAATAACTAAGAACTTATATTTCTTAGGATTTAACTTAAAGTCTATATTAGTAAAATAGCTAAATATTTAGTAAACCTTCTCCTTATACTTCTTTTATAAATTACTAATATAAATAAGAATATTATTAATATATATTATAATAAAATTATCTAGAAACTATTACAGATAGCTATTAATTATTATAGGCTATGTCCGGATGTCCAGCTAGGGCTATGCCCAGGCATCCGAAGCTAACCCCCTCGCTCGGGTGGGGTTCCGGTGGGCCCCATATAGCACTATATATACAGACTTTTCCACGCACCCGTGAAGGCTTCTCTTTTACTCCTTAGTTCTAAATAAATAGTATTTTACACTACTTTCTAGTTAAATAAACCTAAATCTAACCCTTTATATATTTAGAACTCAGTTTTATTTACTATATAGATAATATTAAGTAGAGTGTAGCTTCCTACTAATTAAGTATATAATTTAGTTAAGTATAGCTCCTAGGATATAACACTATATAATAGGTAACTAATATAAAGAATAATAGAGAGCACTAAAGCTCCTTAGGATACTCCTATAAGTAGTAACCTTATAAGTGAACTACTTTAGTAGTAGTTGTAGTATACCTTAAACTCTCTCTACTAGAGGATTAATAAGCTTTCATATAAGTTAGCGAAATAAAATACTATAGTAGGTAGTAACTCCCAGGTGGCTACTATAATAGATACTTCTAACTTATATTAAGATACTCTAGTAACCCCTAGAATAACGTCTATTAGGATAATAGCTTTTAGGGTTAATAATATTACTATACTCCTATTAGTAGCTAACTACTAGAGGAAGCTTCTTCCTCTACCTCTAACGTTTTCAGGTAAGTAGAAGGAATACTAAGTGTAAACCTAATAGATAAAGATTAAGCTTAAGATTAACTACTATTTCTTTAATAGTAATTAAGAATACTAGTATCTAATTTACTCCTACTTAGACTCTAGTCCTCAGTAGGTAGTTAAAACCTTCTATATAGTAGGAAGGCTAGAAAACTCCTATAATCTAAACAATTTTATAAATTACCTAGATAGAACTTACCTAAACCCTAATAGTTAACTTCACACTATTATCTAACTATAGAGCTTTAGATAGAAAGAAAATAAATATCTAACTACCTTTCTACTTTAATTTAAAAAGACTCTAGCTAATACTAGAGGATATATATAGCTAAATATAATCTAGATTTCCCTATTAGAAACTACTCTACTTCCCTACCTTAAGAAGCTATTTATTATAATTAACCTTCCTATAGAGTATAGGTTTTAATTATCTAAGGTTTAAGATATAACTTAGAAACTTAAATATATAAAGAAGTTATTAGTATACTACTAGCTACCTTACTGGAGACCTACTGCCTGTAATATAGAGGATAATATTATAATAACTAGGGTAGTTAAAAAGTAATAATAATACTGAAACTTTAATAGCTTCTCTTCTACTCCTAAAGAACACTCTAAGGACCATTAAGATATCTATTAATATTTTAAGTATAGTAAGAAAAGCTATATCTATAGGAACTATAAAGCCTGAGAGTATAAAAAAACTAGCATGAAAATTATAAAAGCTATAGCTACTCTAGATTATACTGAGGATAACCAGGGGGATAATATTACTCTATTTAGTGATGTAAGGATTTAGGAAAAAAGTAACTCTAGAGTGAAGTTAGACTCTAGAGCTAACTGAGGTGGAAGTAATAAAATAGAGGAAATAACAGGAAAAAAAATAAGTAAGTAACTAATAGTTAGCTACTATTCAGGCTAGAATTAATAGAGATTACTTTATTAATATACTTATTAATATAGACTATAATACCTATATTATTATTAATACCTCCCTTATAAAGAAACTTTACCTCCCACTAGTTAATAAGTTAAAGAGATAGATAAGGAGATATATTACTAAACTGTTATTTAATAACACTTAGAGAATAGCTATTCTAACTTTAGAAGTTAGTAGCTATATATAAAAAATCTATATCTATATTATAGAGAATCTATAGTTACTTTTATATCTTAGGTAGCTATAAATAGAGGATAATTATATTATTTATAATACTGAGGCCTAATAGATAACATACGGAAAGAGTAGTATAATAATATACTTAGAACATCAGGATAAGCTAATATAACTTAAGGAGATCCAGTTAGCTTAACTACTTAATACTAACTTATTTATATTTGTCTGTCAGTATGCCGTATAGTATACTAATAAGGCATTAAGCTCCTACTAGATTATATCTATCAGTCTGATAGATATTAAGAAAGTATTAGTTCTGAAGGCAGAGGTAGATCTAAGGGATTATATCTCTATAAATATCTTAAAGGAATTCCTAGATCTTTTCTATTTAGATTTAATATACTAACTGCCCCCCAGCTAACTAGGGATAAATTACTATATCCTATTAATCTCTAATAATAAAAGATAGGAACTAGATCTCCTATAGGGATCCCTCTATAATATATTACAGGAGGAGCTTCTAGTGTTTAAGAAGATTCTAGAGAATTTACTTCATAAGAAATTTATTATAATAAGTAATTTTTCTATTAATACTTCAGTCTTTTTTATAAGAAAGTCAAGTAGAGAAATACGCTTCTATGTAGATTACAGAGCTTTTAACGTAATTATAAAGAAAGATTATTACCTCCTCCTCCTTATATTAGAAACCCTCTGGAGGGTTACTACTGCCCGCTAGTACCCTAAGCTTAATATTGTTACTATATTCTATAAGATCAGAATTAATAAAGTAAATTAGGAGAAAATAACTTTTTAGATATATTATAGCCTCTTTAAATAGATAGTATACTCCTTTAGACTTACTAATACTTCCACTATATTTTAATAATATATTAATAGCTACCTATAATAGTTTCTAGATAACTTTATTATAGTATATATTGATAATATTCTTATTTACATTAGTAGCTTACAAAAGGAGTATAAAGAGAAAGTCTACTAGGTATTTAGCTACCTTACTGATACAGGCTTTAAGTTAGATCCTAAGAAATGTAAATTTTCAGTTATTATAGTTAAGTATATTAAATATATTATAATAGCTAGAAAGAGCCTCTCTTATAATTCTGAGAAGTTAGAAACTATTACTAACTAGCTTCCTTCTAACTTACTAAAAAGTATCTATAGTTTCCTTAAATTTATAAACTATTATAAAGTTTTTATATCTCAGTATAATATTATTATAGAGCTTTTAAACTACCTAACTTAAAAGTTAGTTTCTTTTAACTGGAGACTAAAGTAGTAAGAAGCCTTCTTTATACTGAAATAACTTTTTGCTATAAAACTAATCCTACAGATATTTAATCTTAATATTTTAATAATAGTAGAAATAGACTATTTAGAGTATACCCTAAGAGGTATATTACCTTAAGTTAATAAAACTAAAATAAGGTATTTAGTAGCTTTCTACTTCTAACACCTAACTCCCACAGAGTTTAATTACCTAATTTATAATAAAAAACTCCTTACAGTACTAAAATATTTACAGACGTAGAGAGTGGAGCTGTAAAGCACTAAGAAGTTTAAAATCCTTACTAACTATAAGAGTTTTAAGTACTTTATGAAGAAATAATAACTTACAGAGAGGTAAAGCTAGTAAATAGAGAAGTTATCTTAATATAATTTTTACTTTAAATACTAATTAGATGCTTAGGTAGTAGCTTCCAATATCCTCTCCCAGAGGGAATAAGATACCCCTAAAGGGTGGAATAATAAGAAATAATAGGAATAAGTAATATAGATTATTCCAGACACTACTATCCCTACAGAACTTCAGGTAAGATATATAGATATTATTAATACCTAAGTTTTTAAAGGAAGATTAGATTTATAAGAGATATAAAATTATATTATTAAGAGAGACTCCTTATACTAATAGATCTTTATAGTAATCTAGTAGGGAGAGTATAACTTCCCTCTTAACTTTTATATTAAAGTTTAGATTACTAAATATACTATTAATATATTAAGATAGCTTACTTTTAGAGAGAGACTTTAAATGCTAGATAGTAAAGAGAGTAATAACCTCCTTAATAAATTTAGAATTAAGCTAATATAGAAGTTATATAACTCCTCCCCTATAGGCTACTTAGGATATAATAATATACTAAAGATTATAAACTGATAGTTCTACTAGCCTAGATAGTTATAAAATATCTACTAATTTATATATAACTATAATATATATAGGAGTATTTATATCTAGAAGCAGACTAAGAAGGAATTCTTGAAACTTCTACTAGTACCTAACTAGTTATATTCTAACTTATTAATAAATTTTATTACTAATTTACTCCTTATAAAAAGATAAGGTAATTATTACCTCTAGGTTATTATTAATTAACTAAATAAAGTTTCTATATTAAAGGAGATAGATATAATAAAGATAGAGGTATATATTTAGTAGTTCCTTAGTTACTATTATAGATTCTATAGAATATTATACTCTATTATAAGTAATAGAGAGTTTAACTGGGTAAGTTACTTCTAGAAAGAATTCTACAGGTTAATAGGTATTATATACCTGTTAAGTACTAATTACTATCTACAGACTGATAGGATTACAGAATAATATAACTAGGAGATTTAAGTAGTTTTAAGAGTATTTACTTACTAGTTCCAGGATAACTAGAGTAACCTACTGCCTATTATATAGTTAACTTTCTATAATTAGCAGTATAATATAATAGAGACTACATCTTTCTTTATAGATTATAGGTATTATATTAACCTTATTCTAGTTACTAAGGAGTATATAGAACTACCTAGTAATAGTGAGACTGCAGCCTACTAGCTGGTTAAGAAAATATAGTTAGTAATAATATATATCTATATAAAGATAGCTACTACCCAGTAGAAGTTAGAAACCCAAGCAAATAGAACCTAGTTCCCTACAAATTAATATTAAGTTAGTAATAAAATATAGTTAAATATATCTAATTATAAGTTACTAAAACTAAACTAAAAACTAACCTAACTATATTATAAGTATATAATAGTAAAGATCCTCTCGCTATATATTATAAAGCTAAATATCCTGAGGTTTATTTACCTATAGTTCCATATAAATTTACTCTAGAGAGCTGCTACTAATCCGCTACTCAGGCAGATTATAATTAATAGCTAGCTACTACTACTAATAGATAATAATAGGGAGGTTAAATAGCTAGTTAAAAATATTCTTACTATAAAGATACACTAGGTAGGGAGAGGATATTAATAAGAAGTCCTTATTAAATAGGAAAGATATATAAACCTTATATAGAAGCCTATTAATATTATTATAGATATAGTAGCCTTAAAGTAATATAAGGTAATATATAGACTAATTACAGATAATAATAGAGATTCAGCCTATAGCCTCCAGCTAGGCAGTAGCTAGGGAGGAGGGGGGTAATATTACAGACTATACTCAGATATCCAGCCAGAGCTATATTTAGGTATCTAAAGCTAACCTCCTCGCCCGGGTGGGGCCCCAGTAGGCTCTATATAGTATTATATATACAGACTTTTCCACGCACCCGTGAAAGCTTCTCTTTTACTCCTTAGTTCTAAATAAATAGTATTTTACGCTACTTTCTAGTTAAATAAACTTAGGTCCAGCCCTTCATATTAATATACTATTAAAATATAATAGAGACACTAATAAGTCTAAAAGAATATACTATCTATTTAAAGAGACTATAATATATCTAAAAAGCTATTTTCTCCTAATCTATTTTATTAATTCTAATTTTATAGAATATAGTAATAATATTAAGTTTAGTATACTAATAAATAGTAATAACTCTCTAGAGGGTCTCTAATATAAAAGAGAGGAAGTAATAATTCTTCTTTATAATTATATTAAAAGCTCTATAATCTATATAGAAGTATATTCCTCTATCTAGCTTTCTTATAAAGAGAACTAAAGTATTAGTAGAGAAGCTACTTACTTTAAAAATTCGTTATTAAGTAAATCCTTTAGAATCTTCTTAAATACTAGAAGCTCCTCCTATAATATACTATAGAGGGGTTTCTATAAGAAGTCTAATTTCTATTTCTTATTATTAGAAATTAATAGGATATAGTAATCTATCCCTAGTTAGCTGGGAGGTAGCTAGTATACTAAATCTAGATAGAAAAGATCTGGGAATTCCTTTAAGATATTTATAAGGATATAATCCCTTAGGTCCACCTCTACTTTTAAAGCTAATATTTTCTTAATATCTACCAGACTAATAGATATAATTTAGTAGAAGTTTAATACCTTATTAGTATACTATATAGTATACTATATAGTATACTAATAAATAAATATAAATAAATTAGTATTAAGTAGCTAAGTTAACTGAATCTCCTTAAGCTATACTAACTTATTTTAGTATTCTAGATATACTATTATACTATTTTTTCTGTATATTATCTATTAGACTTCAGTATTATAGATAATACAATTATCCTCTATTTATAGCTACTTAAGATATAAAAGTAGCTACAGACCCTCTATAATATAAATATAGATCTTCTATATATAGTTACTAACTTCTAAAGTCAGAATAGCTACCCCCTGGATATTACTAAGTAATAAATTAGTAGTATATTTCCTTATCTATTTTTTTAACTAATTAATTAGTAGGAGGTAAAGCTTTTCTATAAGGGAGATATTAATAATAATATAAATACTATAATCTATATTAATAAGTATATTAATAGAGTAATTTCTATTAATTTTAGTCTAAATAGTAGCTAACTACTAGTTACTTACCTATTCTTTTTCCTATTATTTTCCCTATCTTATTATTTCTATTTTAGTTAGCTCTAGAGTCTAACTTCACTCTGGAGTTAATTTTTTCCCAAATCCTTACTATTACTAAGTGGAGTAATATTATCTCCCTAGTTATCCCCAGTGTAATCTAGAGTAGTTATAGCTTTTATAACTTTTATATTAGTTTTCTTATACTTTCAGGCTTTATAGTTCCTATGAATATAGTTTTTCTTACTATACTTAAAGTATTAGTAAGTATTCTAATAGTCTTTAGAGTATTCCTTAGAAGTAGAGGAGAAGTTATTAAAACTTTAATATTATTATTACTTCTTAACTACTCTAATTATTATAATATTACTTTCTATATTATGGGTAGTAAGTCTCCAGTAAGGTAGCTAATAGTATACTAATATTCCCTTTATATATTTAAGCTTCTAAATTATATCTTAAACTTTAGATAATTAAAATTTATACTCTATAGGAAGGTTAACTATAATAAGTAACTTCTTAAGATAGGGAAGTAAAGTAGCCTCTAGTAGAGAGATCTAGACTATATCTAACTATATATACTCTCTAGTATTAGCTAGAAGTTTTTTAAATTAGGATAGAAAAGTAGTTAGATATTTATTTTCCTTCTATCTGAAACTCTATAGCTAGGTAATAATATAAAGCTAGCTATTAGGATTTAGATAAATTCTATCTAGGTAATTTATAAAATTATTTAGATTATAAGAATTCTCTAGCTTTCCTACTATATAGAAAATTTTAATTACCTACTGAGGATTAGAGTCTAAGTAGGAGTAAATTAAATACTAGTATTCCTAATTACTATTAAAGAAATAGTAGTTAATCTTAAATTTAGCTTTTATCTGTTAGGTTTATATTTAGTATTCCTTCTACTTACCGAAAAACTTCAGAAGTAGAAGAAGAAGCTTCCTCTAGTAATTAACTACTAATAGAGGTATAATAGTATTATTAATTCTAAAGGTTATTATCTTAATAGATATTATCCTGAAGGTTACTAAAGTATCTTAGTGTAAGCTAGAAATATCGATTATAGTAGCTACCTAAAAGTTACTACCTACTATAGTATCTTATTTTACTAACTTATATAAAAACTTATTAATCCTCTAGTAGAGAGGGTTTAAAATATACTATAATTACTACTGAAGTAGTTTACTTATAAAGTTACTATCTATAGGAGTATCCTGGGGGGCTCCAGTATCCTCTATTATTCTTTATATTAGTTACCTATTATATAGTATTATATCTTAAAAGCTACACTTAACTAGATTATATACTTAACTAGTGGGAAGCTACATTCTACCCAGTATTATCTATATAATAAATAAAACTAAATTCTAAATATATAAAAAGCTGGACCTAAGCTTATTTAACCAGAAAGTAACGTAAAATACTGTTTATTTAGAACTAAGAAGTAAAAGAGAAACCTTTATAAATATATAGAAAAGTCTATATATATAATACTATATAGGGCCTACCGGAGCCCCACCCAAGCGAGGGGGTTAGTTTTAGATACCTAAGTACAGCCCTAGCCGGACATCCAGATATAGCCTATAACACCTACTAATACTAAATATATTAAAGAAGTAATTAATAGTATAACTAAAAATACTATTAATAAAATTATTAATAATAAAATTACTACTTATAATAAAAAATATTCTAATTATAAGGAAGTTAAAAAGAATACTCCCTACTATTCTAAGTATTTAGTGAAGTATTCTATATCTACTTCTAAATTCTCTATACTTACAGCCAAGAAACTAAAAAAAGCTACTACCTCTAAAAACTCTCCTACTATAAAAACTACTAAAATAACTCTAACCTTATTAGGTTATAAATATAAATATATTAGTAAGAATAATAAAAATAAGCTCCACAATCCTTATCTTAACTACTCTTCTTCTCTTACTAAAAGCTAAAGCTAACTTAATATCTACCACTAAGATCCCTATTACTACTATAAACATTATATATCTAGCAGCATTTATAAGCCAGATGCAGAAACAACTATTCACCTCCACACTAAATTCCTTACTATATATAATAATAAGATAGTTAAACTTATAATAAATATTTCTTCCTAAAATTTCTAATTTAATTTCTAATTTATATATTTTTAAACTAAGAATACTAAACACTAAAAACTTCATAATATTATTACTACTATTTATAATAACTATTATACTTCTACTCCTACTACTAAAAATAGTTTTACTCCTTATACTATCTCTATAATATCTACAGTTTTTATAGCTTCTATTATTACTATTTTATCCCTTATAAATCCTTTTATTGATAATACTAATAATATTAACTTTCTTCTTTTAGCTGAGAGCCTAATTACTAACTTATATTACTTACTTAAGTTCTACCTTTCTATTATACTAAATAGCTACACTCCTAATATCCTTCTTAAATCTCTTCTTAATATATACAAACAGGCAACTTATTATAGTAATCCCTCAGAATAATAATATAATTGCTAATTTTCTTATTTTAAGTTTCAGTTTTAGAGGATTAATTTTTACTTACAGACTTTATACTCTAAATATGTTTTTACTTACAGATTTTAATTCTAAATTAAGGAATATTTTACTTTTTTATACTCTCAGTTTATTTAATTATAAACCTATAAGATTTCTAATTAAATTATATTCTATACTAACTCTAACTGAGAGAGTTTAAATTATATTTTCTTATTCTTCTTAAAGTTACTAATGTAGTTTCACTTAAGGAGATTCCTTTAGTAATATAAACTAAGTTACTTTTAGAACCTCTTAAACTATTACTATAATAGGGTTAGGCTTGTAAATAAGCTTATTTACGTAATATAAGTGGCCTCATAAGTATAAATAGCTAGGTTTATTGCAGACAGATAGAAAGAATTAACTTCTCTTCTCTCTAGAATCTAAGACCTATTATTTAGATTAGCTTAGCTTTTAGACTGTAGATCTACGAATGTAATTCTATGGTTTTAAAATATTTTTTTGATATTTTCTATCTGTTTTTACTTCTCTCAGGTTTTATAGCTGGAAGTGGTTAGTTAGTTTTAGTCTAGATAGGCCCTCTCAGCTATAGCCTATTTCAATAGTACCTAGAGGTAGATTATTCTACTCTCAGTCTTTAAAGCTAGAATAGAGAGATATTTCTATATTATCTTAATAAATAAATATTAATATAATATAATGAAAATATAATATATTATCCTACTATTAAGAAAAGATATATAAATAAGTATAAAAACTAGAAAAATTACTAAAGAAAGCTATTTATAAATCTATACTAGAAATGAGAAGATTAAGTAATAACTATACTTATACTCTCAAAACTGGTAGATATTCTAGAGATCTGGAAAGTATTTAGGAACTAGCATTTATATAGCTTCACTAAATAAACTTTTATAACTTTATATTATAAAATCATTATTAGTAGGGTATTTATAAATCTAACCTACAGGCAGACTAGAAATTACTCAACTAAATATAACAGAAAATAATAATTATAATAATAATTACAAAATAATTAAGAAGATAATCCTACTAAACTAATAAATACAGTAAGATTAATCTATTTATCTGAAAACTAGCAAAAAGATAAATAAATAGACTATTTAAATACCTCTTATATAGAAAAGACAGCTAAGTAAAAGGAAGACCACTATAACTTAAATACTTCTAATATAGAGAAGATAGCTAAGTAAAAAAGAAGATTATTATAATTTAAATACCTCCTTTTTAAAGAAGATAATACGTAAGGATAGTTATATTCAGACTTTTAGATATTTCTAAAGAAGAAGAAGATAGATAATATCAGAATCACTATAAATTACTAATCTATTAAGATCTTTAGGAAAATTAATTAGTAGCTTTATATAGAATTAAATTAAAATATTATATAATAAAGATAAAAAAATAATAAAAGACCTTATATAGATAGTTTTATTCACTACTCTTATTAATAATAAGTAATTAGAATATTATTATTATTACTTACTATAATAATTTCATAACATAATATAACCTACATAAAATAATTTAAGATAAAGATAATAGTTATATTAAATTTAATACTAAAGTCTCTTTCGTAATATTAATTACTATTATATTCTCAAGCGTAGCATTTAAAAATATTTAACCTCAAGCTCTAAATATCTTAGAAGATTCAGATAATACTCTTTTAGTTTATTCTTAATATAATAATCTAACTGGGAATCTATCTTCAGAATCTCAAGCTAAAGCTCTATCAGGAAAAAATAACATATCTATAAATATCTCTATAACTCCACTAATAAACTATATCCTAACTATAACTAACTACCTAATATTAGTAAAAATGCTCCAAACCTAACCTACTATAGCTACTATATCTCCTTAGTCTAAAGAAGCTCCTAAATTCGTCAGTAATAATATTTCTAATTTCCTAAATAAATTTGAATTACTAATAAGCCTATCCTATAAACCTAAAGCTAATATAATTAAGGAAGTCTATATATACTATACTTTACACCTTAAGAAAACTATAATATTAATCCTAATAGGTAAAACCACCTAGATAGAAACTAAAGAAACACTTTTAACTATATATAAACTCACAAACCTAATAGCTAACTAAAATCCTAATAAGAAGCTAAAAACTCTTATAATTAGAAATTCACTAAAGAAAAATAATCTAGCAGGAATTACATTTCTACTAACTATAATTAATAACCTCCAGATTTATATTACTACCTAAGGAAACCCTAAGCTACCTAACTAGAAGCTAATATATATTACTATATATAGAATACCTCCTAGAGCACTAAGGGAAATAGCCTGAAACTTTCACTATAAATTCCATAAACTTATTCATATAAATTAGAAGACTTTCAAAACTATACTTATATAATAGGAAAAAGATTAAACCTTAATAAAATAACTTACAGACTAGCTAAAAATATCAGCTTCTGAAACTCTCTCTCTAAACTTATTAAAAACGATTTTAATAAAGCCTAAAACAGTTTAGATACCTAAGAAAATAAAGATAGTTAAAGAAAGTATTACTATAAGAGCAGAGAAGTTAGCAGATATCTTCAAAAAACTTCAGATTAATAACACTAACCTCTCTATAAATAATTAGATATTAGCAATCTATAGTATTATCAGGCAGCAGAATAAGTTGTCAGTATATATAGAGACTTACACTACATCAATTAAACTAAACTCCACTTATTCTTTTTACGCAACTAATTTGCAAGCCTACAGAAGTAGTAACTTCAGAAAATCTTAATATAGAATAAGTAGAACTTACAATAATCAGATACTACCTTTTAACTGCTTCCATCCCCAATACTAACCTACAGATAATATAAACTACTAATAATATAAACAGTCAGAATATCATATAATAACCTAGAAAATTATAATAGCCTACTAAATCTATAGTATTTACTTCTATAGAAAAAGTATTTATTATATTAACTACTAAAGTAATAAAGTAACATTAATATAAAATAGTATTATTAATAAAAGATATTAGAAAAACTAACTAGATAGAAAAATAATCCTATTCTATATTACTTAGAAACCTCAGGTTTTCCTAAAGGAAACTAAGGAAGCTAACAAAATTAGACTATAATTATTTTCTGGACTTATAGAATTTATTTAGAATTATATAAAATAATAAACCTTAATTATAGAAACTAATAAGTAGTTTACTGAATACCAGTAAAAGAAATAAGTAGAGGAAGTTTATATTATATTTAATATTATAATTTCTTACTCTATTTATATCACCACATTTAAGGATAAATCTAAAGCAACAACTAAGGATATTATAACTATAGACAGATTAAAACTAACTTCTATAAAACTTACATTCTATCACTATTATAAACCTTAACAGGAATTATTCATAAGTCTAACTAATAAAGAACACTAAACTAACTTTTCTCAGCTAGAACTAAAAGTTATCAAACTAAACTAAAATAACAAACTAATACTAACTATAGGGGAAGTTCCTCAGAGAATACCTTCTACTAAATAAATACTTAAGTAACCAGCTTTTACTATATTACTAATAGATATTAATAATTAAGCTCTTACTTATTATATTTATTTTAAGAAAATAGGAAAGTAAATCTTAGTTCCTAAAGATCTATTTTTAAAAACTTAATTAATATATACTTAAGTTAGTTATAAGTATACCCAGTTAGTTATAAAAAATGACTCAGAGAGTTAGTAGATAAAAAAGATTTTTATTTTAGCTGAAAAGGAATTCACAAATATATTTAATAAAGTTAGTAATAAGGAGAATGTAATTTAAGTACAGATTAATTAATAGAACTATTAGTATATTACTGAACTAATAAAACTACAATCTAATAACAAGAAAGATATACTAATAGTTTCATTATCTAATTTACAGACTTAATTAGTACTAATTATTCAAATCTATAATATAGATATTAAAATTATAAATATTATAATAGAGTTAATTAAAGCTATAGAGGGTATAGTTATAAGTCTCACTATAGTTTATAATTTTATAATAACTTACTTCTAAGTTAATATTTAATTCACAGACCCACAGAACCTGAAGATTCAAGGAATTATTAACATTAAATCAGTAATTAATATTATCTCTAAAGGCTATATCTAGAAAACTAATCTATTTAGATATATTACACCCACACGTCTGGAACTATAAAATATCATAAATATTAAATATACTATAGACTTCTAAGGAGTAATAATAGAGGATATCTATATTAGGGGTTATTATATCCCTAATATAAAGTTCTTTATCATACTATAAGAGACTATTACAAAGAATTTAATCCTGGATACATTATTTATTATTAAGATATATATAACATTCTAATATACTCTAAACTGGATAGTTAGCTAGATTTAGTCTGGAAGCGTTTAACTGAATATTCTATTATTATTTTATATATATAACGTAACCACTAAGTTTCAGGATATCATACTAAACTCTTCAAAGTTTAACTATATTTAGTATATATACTCTCTTCCTCCTTCTATAAGAGAGGGAAACTAGAAGCTACTATTAAGACCCGTAAATTAATAGCTAGCAAATAAAATACAGAAGAAAAAAGCTAGCGTAAGGCAGCAAATAAGATAGATCCTAACCCTCAGAAGCTACCTTCACTACTAAAATTCAATATACTAAAAAATATTAAAGAATTATTAGATAATAATAAAGAAGTAATTATAATAATAAATAAGATTAATAAATAATTTAAAGTAATTTTAGAAATTTCAATCTAAAAGACAATTAAACTAAAGATAGAAGAGATTTACAGTATTATTATATCTCTAGGAAATTATAATCCAGAGTATTTATCCTATAAAAGATAATATTTATATAGCTTTCGCAGACCCCTAAGATATAAATAATAAATATATATAAGAAATTTTAAGAGATAGAGGAAATTCTATTATAAGGAATAAAATATAATAAAAATAGTAAATATTATTTTTTAAAACAAAAGAGAGATATAATAAGAAAAAGTAGTAGTAACTAACATCCAGAATAGACTTATAAAAGATATTAATATTATATATAAAATAACAAACAAAAGAATCTAACTTATAAATAATATACTATCAGATAGATTAATATTAGAAAGAAACTCAGAATAAAAGTTAAAAATATAAGAAGAAATAAAAAAGAATATCACTAACAACTTTACAGTCTAATTTACAGATATAATTACACTAAATTCTTTAAATATTCGCTCTAGAGAACGTTTAACACTAGAGAGATTACGTCCGATCCTGAATAAACTTAATTATCTATATACTTTAGAGAAAAAGCTTCTAATAGAGATCTTAAAAATAAGAGAGAAAATACTAACTTAGAATTTCAGTTATTATAGAAAAATACTAAACTCTATTATACTACTTCAGATAATTAAGATAATCCCTTATAAAATATAGCAGGCTAGATTAATTCCTATCCTAAAAAGCCTAATAGAGGATATTCTTAAGATCCTAAAAATATATATTCAGAATAATATACTAAAATATAACTATAATACCTACAGAAACCTATTCTTCTTAATATAGAAGAAAGATAGTAAGATATAACTAATTAACTTAGTAACAAAAATCAATATAGTCACTGTTTAAGATATAAAGTTTCCTCTAGAAGCTAACAAATTTTTAGAAAACTTTAGTATATATAAACTATTATCACTTTTAAATATTTTTTCTAGATATAACTAAATTCCCTTAGACTCTAAAAGTAGAAACTTAATAATATTTACTATATTATTTAGATTTCTCTAATATTATATTCTTCTAATAAGAAATATAAACTCAGTTATATAGTTTATAAAGATTATAATAAAGATCCTTTATAATTTAATTCCCTATTACTATAAAGTTTTCCTAGATAATATCGTAATTAAAAAGCTCATATCAACTTACAATAAAAAAAATAACCTATATTATCCCAGTATTCACAGATATATTCTAGAATATATTCAGAATATCAACAAAGTTTTAGTGAATATTAAACTTACAGAATATATAATTATAATTATAAAATCTTAATAAGTATAATAGACAGTCATAATAGTTAGTTATATCTACAGAACTTATAGAAGACAACCTAAAGAATTAAAAATTATAAAGATTAAGAAATAGAAACACTACAGTAGTATATCAGAAATATAATCCTTCCTCAGTATTATAGTATTTTATTGAGGATAGGTCTAAGACTATTCCACTATAGCAAAGCCACTCAACAACTTACTAAAAAAGAATATTCCTTTTTAATAGGAATAAAAGTAGATTACTACTATAAAATAACTTAAGAATAAGCTCTATAGCTTTCCTATACTTATATCTATTAACTATAGCCTTATAGGTAACTAAATATATCTAGTAGTAGATATTAGTAATACTAATTAGGAAACTATATTCAGATAATTTATTAAGTAAAAACAAACTATTACTCACTTCAAAAATAGCTTATTTACAGACGTAAAACTTAACTATAACGCCAGTAAGAAAAAACTTTAAAGAATATTAAAGATACTAAAATATTTAAGAAACTACCTCTATAAGTAATACTTCTTATTAGAAACTAATATTAAAATTCTTATTACTCAGCTTAATAACGCTACTTCTAACTTACTAGAGGTACTAATAATTTATTAGATATCTTAGATCAGAATATTCAACTTTAAGATTAAGCATATTAATAGGATAGCTAACTCTATAGCTAATAATCTTTTATAAAAACTATCCAGACTATCTAACCAAAATAATAAGTAAGAAGAAGATAATATTGATAACTAGATTAATATACAGATCTTCTTTACAGATATAGTAACTAGAAGCTTTTTCAAAAAGACACACACCATAGAAGATAATCAACATATCAAAGAAGTATTTAACTCAGAAGTTATAACAGATAGAACCAGCTAAATTGATAAAACCTTAACACTTCCAGCAGTAATATTAAACTATTTATAAACCTAATTAAGAGAGACTAAGTAAATAACTTATTACCTATTAATACTAAAGAAGCTACCTAAAATTAATTCTAGTTAATTTAGAACTTTCAGGCAGAAGATTTTAATATTCTAATTACAGAATAAGCTGCTATTCACCCAACTAACACTATTTTATATAATTCCTTAATATATTACTAATAGGGAAGAACTATAGAGATAATTAATAGTAACTATATATCATAAAAGTAGCTATTAAGAATAAGAAACTATCTCTAAGAAATTAGTAAATTAATACTATTAACTTAATATATATAAAAACATACAGAAGATAGTAAAATATTATCTAGATTATTAGATATAGAGAGTATACAGGATAAGAAACCTCTATAGTTTTACTACTCTTTAGGAATTTCTATTTAACTATATCTACTTAGATATCTAGAGAGTAGGAAAATAGTATCTTATTAAGATAAGAGATATATTTATAGGTTAGCTAGAAACCTAATAGCTTCTATAACTTACTTTAAAAGTAATTATAAAATTTCTATAGAAAGAGGTTATTATATACTATAGTTTTTACAGAATCTTTATAGTAGATAGAGAGCTAGAAAATAAGAAATATATTATTAAGTTTTATAAGTAATATAGCCTAAAATGTAAAATCACTTCAGCTTATAACCTATAAACTAATAAAGTAATTAAAATTGGATATTAACTAATTACTTACATACTATTAATATAGCTATAAAATAATAGTAACAAAAATCCCTAACCCCTTCTGCTAGCTACCTTATTTATAAACTAAATAACAGTCAGAATATTGATAAAATTTATATTATCTTATTTAAAATATAAATATAAACTAGTTATACCTATTAAAATATTTATACTAATATAGAGGATACTAGACTAAGTATTAATAAAAATACTAAAAAAAGAAATAAATATAAGAATTTATATTTTTATATAATTAAATAAGGATAGAGAGAAAGTAGTAATAATAATAACTAATCAACACAAGAAAGTAGTAGAAAGTTTTAATAAATAAAAAGGAAATATACTATAAAATAAATAACTAGAATCTAGCAATATAATTTTAGTTTATAATATTAAGTAAGTAATTAATAAATCCTCAGACAGAAAGCTTAAATACAGATAGATAGATCCCTTTCAAATTTATTTAAAAATATTTAATACTTCTTCCTATAAACTTAAAACCTTATCTAGAGAGAAAATTACTAAAATAATATATAGAGGAAATAAATTAAGGAAATTTATATAGACTCCTTAAGAATATTAAGAACCTTCAGATCTAGATATTTATAGATTTAATCTAGAGAAAGAATTAGCAAAAATCTTCCCAGCCTAGAGAGAACTTATAGCTTATAAAGAGGAAGAAGAGAAAAAAGAGAAAGAACTTATAATTTTAAGCGAAACTAATAATAATACTTTAGTAGAACTAATAACTTAATAAAAGAAATATCTATTAAGTATTAAATACATAATAAAGAAGATATTTCAGGATCCTAAATTTAAAATCTAAATCCTAGTAATAACCTTATCCTTAAAAACTTAGTATTAAAATATAATAATTTAATAATATATATATAGTAACTTTAACTTACAATTTCATCTCAGATAATATAAATATTTACAGGTTAAATTAAGTAATAGAAACATAAAAGGAAAGATATTTCATTTTTAATAAATCTAAATAACTATAATAAATACTTACTTTTTATACTGTAAGGTAGACTTAATATTTTTAAATAAACTAAATATAATAATTTATATTCACTAAATTAGTATATTTATAAACCCAGCATAATAGCTAATACTATCTATTAAAGTTTCTAAACTTAATATAGTTAGGATAGTAATTAGCAGTATTTATAGGTAAACTACTAAGTTGTAAAACTTATTATTTTTCTTAAGAGAGATATATAAAAACTTCTAGCTAATAAAACGTAACTTAGAACTTTAAGGAGGAAGAATAATTTTACTTATAAAAGAAATATTATATGAAAAAATAAAAATATAATATATACTTATTACTAAAAAGATTTTCTTATTTATTTCTTTTTTCTTTCTTCTAGTTTTTATTGTTTTATTTTCCTATCTATAATAATTAGATATATTTATAAACCTAATAAATAATAACTATCTTATTTCCCTTAAAGAAATTAATAATATAAATAAAGGAGTTTCTTCTTCTAGCCTACTAGAAGATATTACTCTTGAACTAGAGATTAATACTTCTCAATAAAAATAGGAAAGCTAAATATAATAGGTAAGTTACATATAAAAGGATAAGCTAAAAAAGTAAAGAGGATATTAGAAATATTAAAATACTTCTTCTATTAAGGGAAAAATATATTATACTAATAAGTAAAATTAAATAAACTAACTTTACTGATAATAATTTTCTTGAAATCTTAAGAGATTTTAGACTTAGGAATAGGGAGACTATTATTTTCGCCACTAAGATAATATATCTTCTCTATATAATAATAGCTAAAACTGAATCTTTAGTAGATAATATTAAATTTAAAAAAATAGGTATTTTAAGTTTTATAAAAAAAGTAGTTAGCATAAAAACCTCTAGATAATAATATACACTTAAAATATAGATTACAGACCTATAAACTACTTTACTTATTATAAGTTATATAGATCCACTCTTTATAATAACTATAAGGAATAATATTTTACTTACTATATTCTTAAATAAAGAAGCTATAGATAGTAGTAGGATATTAAAGTAATTTATAGATTTAAGATCTAGATTAATAAGTAATACTAGAATAAATAAACACTTAATAATAAAGTGTGAATATACTACAGATATATTCTTAGATAAGCTAATAGTTCTAAGGTTCTATAAGGACTCTCTAGAAGTTTACCTATATCTTAAGGGGAAGCTTGAAGCTATAAACTTAATAGGTAAGAATAACTTTAAAGTATTTATTCTGAGGTATTATAATCTTAAGGAATATAAAACTAGCTAAAGCCTAAGGATAATAGATTAGACTATATATTAACTTAGAGTGAAGTAAGAGAAGGAATATATACTAAAAGTTTAGAAAGATCAACTGAAACCTATTATAGTATATTATTAATAATTTCTGAAGGAGTAGAGAGGTTTAAGTTATAAATTAAGTAGATCTCACAAAACTTATTGAGAAACTATACTTACAGAGTATCTATTACTTTTCTAGAAAGAAGGTAATTAAAATATAATATAGTAAAACAAATATTTATAGATAAAAGAAGGTAAAAGTAAGAATTCTGAAGTAATTAATAGAGGAAAAATATTAATTAACTTAGAGGAGAAAGCTTCCCTTTTATACTTACTAAATAATAATAAGATACTTCTTATCTAAATAATAATATTATTTACTTACTATTTACTTACTATTCTTAATAGGAGTAGTAATTTACTCTTATATAGAATAATATCTATAATAATTTACTTATTCTCAGATCTATACTTATAAAAAGAGACAGTTTTACTATAGATAAAAAATCTTAGAACTTTCTTTATATATATATTACTCAGCTTAAACTTAAGATCTTACTAATTTAATATTTATATTTATCTTTTTCAACTTAATAATATAACTTAGATTTATAAATCCCCCTTTTATAATATCTACTTTATAAAAAAGCTAACTTCTCTATATAACTTTAAAGAAAAATTCTTTATTTATTATAAATATTAAATTAGTTTTAAAGTTGGTTATTTATAATCTCTATAACTCTAAATAAGTTAATAAAATTTTAAAAAAATACTTTATTATATTTACCTCTCTAGACTTCATAATTTAAACACTAGAAATACTAAAAACTCCTTAAGATAGCTAACTATATAGATAATATCCTAATAGTAGTAACTAACTTCTATATTTAGAATTAGGAATTTATAATAACTAGCTTCTGGATCTTTAACTTAATATAGAACCTGACTGCTTATAGCTACCCCTATAGATACTAATAAGAGGTATAATAATAAGAGAATAGTTTCTTAGTATATTTATTAAAATAGTAGACAGACTAACTTTCTTAATATTATAAGGTTTCTTAGATATTTATATTCTAATCTTATATAATCTATTAGTTTATATTAAATTAAGAGAAACTATTAATAGAGATAAATAGATTACTAAATACTAATAAATACTTTAGGAATATATTAAAGTATATAACTTCTATATTTTAATAGTATCAGATAAAATCTATAAGGAAAATACTTATTAATATAGATAAAAGGTAAGAGGGAATTATTTCTAAATTATTATTATATAATATAAACTAAGTTAAGATAAAATATAGATCTATTTAGTTATTAATTAAGATAAGAGATAAACTTAATACTAAGATAATTAATAGTATAATAGTAATAGAGAATTACGTTATGTAATGGTAATAGTATTTATAGACCTAACTATCTTAAGAAAATATTAGAACTTTTTCTATCTAATTACTTAATAGTTATATATTGTATATTTATAGTAAGTATCCTTCCTTATAATATTTAATTAGTTATAAGTTATTCTTAATACTGAATAAATCTTAAAATAACTTATAGACTATAATATTATTAGAGTAGTATAAAAACTATATCTTAGTTGAGAATTTTATTTTAATATTCCAGTTAAGGAGAACTTAGTATATAATTAACCTAATTTTTTTTAAATAGTTTCGAGATTATAAAGATAATAATAAGATAATTATAGTAGTCTGACAGAAGAAGATATAAGATAACTATAAGATATTCTTAGGAGCTAAATAAGTAAAGCCTGAGAAGCTAAATACTCTACTAGATACTAATAGTAATATCCTAATAATATTACCTAATAACTTAGAAATTTCTCTAGTAGTAAGTAGAAGTTATTTTTAGACCCTAGAAATAGTAATTTTTATAATATTATTCTCAGCTACTAAGAGAATAAATATATAGAATATTATAACCTAATAATAAATTATTTATAAGTTATCTTAGAATCCTACTTACTTATTTCTTAGAAGTTATAAAAAGAAGAGTTTATATTATTAAAACTTACTTTACTACTACTCTGATCCCTATAGACTATAAGTAGGAGGAAAACCTTATTTTGTTAATATAGATCTACCTAGATTAGTATTTCCAGTTCTGAAATATAGTTAAAAACTAACGTTAAACTAGTAAAAACTATTTACTACTATAAACTAATATAGAGATAGCTAAATTTTAGTAAATTATTTTATTAGCTACTATAGAGAAAATCTAAATCTAAATTACTTAAGAGGTAATAATGTACAGAAAGAAGTTAAGTAGTATATATTACTTTATAATATAGAGGGAACTTTTTAACTAGAGGAATATTTTGATAACTTTAAACTTATTACTCTATTTAGAATAAATCTGTAAATAGAGTTAGCTAGCTTATTTTACATTAATAATAGGTTCCCTTAGAATATATAAGTAAGTATACTTATTAATAGTAATACTTATAATATTAGACGTAATATTAATAATCGCCAGAAACGTTAACTTTTTAATACTAATATTATAATTTTCTTATATTACTATAGTGGGAACTATTAAGTTAATCTTACTATAAATTAGTTTAGTAACTTTATATTTTATTTAGATTCTCTATAGAAACTAAATAGTAATAATAATTTTATTAAAAAGATTGATAACTTACTGGAGTTCTATAGAAATATAGATATATCTAAAGATATTCTTCAGATTCTGAAAGTTAATATCTAAGTAGCTTTAACTAAATAGTAACCAGATAGGTATATATATAGCCTCAGAGCTATAGAATAATCTAAAGCTTACGTTTATAATAGAGTTCTTAATTCTAGAGAAAGTTTTTAGTATACTGAAAACCTCTAATAATATAGAAATAGAAATTACCTTCTTACCTATAGATAGTAGTTAGCTATCAGTAAAATATTCAGATCCTACTAAATAGTTTATAGTAATCTACTCTCCTATCTGGTAACTATAAAACAGTATTATTAGGATTATAATAAATACCCAGTATTAAACTTTATAATAATTACTCTTCAGATATCTATTAAAGATTCGTAGACCTAATCCATAAAGAAAATAACTAGTATATTACATTTAAGCTCTCTAAATATAATAGAACTTAACAGAATTTTAATATTATCTAACATCCAGCCACTAAAACCTAGAATATCTAAACTATAAATAACTCCAAAACCTTATTATATACTAAGGAAGGATATTTACAAATCTGACAAAACTATAAATATTACTCTAAGATATAGTATAAGGATCTAGTAATATAGTTCTTCCAGATAACTAATATAACTTATATAACTAATTATCAGCTAGCTATTAAAAATATTAATCCCTATAGGATATTTACTACTACTATATCCTAATTATTAAGTTAGAATAGATTTTACGTCTATTAGATATTATCTAAGAGACTAGTTTATAAATTAATATATAAATTAGTAGCGATAAATTTCACAGAATACTCCTTAAGGATCTACTAATTATTCCTTTTCTCACTTTAAAGTTTAGGAAAGATAGTCTCACTTTATATAGAATTTTAAATAGAACTAATAGGAAAAGGATTATAATAATTAATATTATCTTAAGAGTTACTATATACAGGAGGATTACTAGTAATTATTATACTCTAGTTAGAGAGAGTTATAATATTATAGATAGATTTCTTTTATTTTAGTTAGGTTTATTATATAGAAACTTAGAATAAACTTAAGGGGAGGATTATAATAAAGTTAAGCCTATAAATAAACTTATTTACATAATATTAGTAACCTTATAAGTATAAATAGCTAGGTTTATTATAAATAGATAGAAAGAATTAACTTCTCTTCTCTCTAGAATCCAAAACCTACTATTCAGATTAACTTAACTTTTAGACTGTAGATCTGCAAATATAATTCTATAGTTTTAAAATATTTTTTTAATATTTTCTATCTGTTTTTACTTCTCTCAGGTTTTATAGCTAGGAGTAGTTAGTTAGTTTTAGTCCAGATAGACTTTCTTAGTTATAACCTATTTTATTACTTAGGTAGTATTTTTATCAGACTATCTACTATAAGTTACACTAAGAGAATATAAGTAACTAATAATCTCTTTTTAGAGATCTCTTAATAAAACTAGTAGTTATAAATATCTATATATCTCAGATAAGTTTAAAGCTTTATAAGCTTCTTTATTACTAAGTTTACTATTTAGAAATTATTATACTTAATCTAAATTATTATTAGTATACTTTTAGAGATAGGAAACTTTATTATTTCTAAATTCCCTATAGATAGTTAGAATTATAATAAGGTTAGTAAATAACTTATAAATAATATTTTTTAGCTACTAAAGAGAAAGAGAGTAATTCTATTTTTATAGTTAATATAGTAACTATAGATTATTTTGTAACCTTCTAAGTAATATTACCTCTAAAGAGTTTTATCGCAAAACCTTAAAAGCTTTTTTAATCTTATATATTATCTCTAAAGTTTATATTAGAGGAGACTACTAGAGTATCTTCTAAGCTCCCAGGTTCTATACTATATTTAAAGTATAAATATCAAGTCTTATAGATATAGTTAAATACTTAATTTACTACTTCTTAATATTAAGACTCTAAATTTTAATTAAAACAGACTAGTTAACTAGCTGCAAATACTAAATCTAATCTTATTATCACTACTGCATACAGTATAATACTAATTTTCCTTTAGTAGAGGTTAATCTCTTAATATAAAATCTCTCTATTATATAGGAGGAATTCTAAATATATTATTAAAAAGTAATCTTTCTCCTTAGGTTTATAACTTTCTAGTAGGAGTCTATAAATCTTCTCTATATATACAGCTTATAAAAACTATAGCTTTTAAGCTTCTTAATTATATAGTATCTTAATACCTAGGAACTACTATAAATTCTCTCCTCCCTTAAAGTAATACTATAATTAAAGACCTCTAATAGCCTCCCTTACAAGATCTTTGTATACTTTTAGATACACCAGGATATAGTTATTAATATAGAAGAAGAATAAGATTTAGCCTTTTCACTAGTAGTAATCTTCTCTAGAGATATAAGAGAACTATAAGTCCTTTAAGTTCTTCTTAAGATATTACTACTAAAGGATAGGCGATTAGTGGAGATTATATAGTACCTTCCAGAGCTTAGAAGCTCCCCTGTCTTTCTTATATAAAGGTAGAAGTCCCACACTAAGCCTGTTACTCGATCCACAAAGATTACAGCAGATATATAACCCTCATAACCCTCTTTAAAGTTGTGAAAATCTATTATAATCCTCTCCCCCAAGTTAGTATACTATACTGCTTCCTTCTAAGCTCTTCACACTATTTAATATATCTTACCTTTTATATATATATTACAGTCTATTATATAGACTACTTATATGTCCCTATTCACTCTAACGCCTCTTATAGTAATTAATAAACAGTTTATTACCTCAGATTCTGAATATTCTAACCTTAAATATTAAAGCTCCCGAGACCTAACTATTAGCTACCTTCATAAGGATATAATATATTTATATAACTTACAGAACTTAGGAGGTTTATCCTTAAATAGTAACACTTACTTTATAGACACCTAGAAGGATACTTTCTTAAGAAAATTATATTCTAATATATATTATTTATTTATAATCTTAAGAAAATAGAGGTAGCTTCTATCTACTTTTTAAATATAATTATTATCTAGATTCTAATCCCACTATAACTTATATTTATAAAGCTTTCTAAATAATATTAAGTTACTTATAAAATTAGAATATAATATAATATTAAATAAATATAACTTTATAAAGTTTTAGAAATTTTATATTATTACTTCTATATTACTATAATTTTCTATAGTAATCTCCTAAATACTAATCTAAAAGTAGTTACTTATTATAGCTTCTAAAAGTATTTAAAATTATTTAATATTATTAAAAATATATATTATTAATTCTGAATCTAGAATTATAGATCTCACGAGAGTATAAAATTCATTTAAGATTATTAAAACTATAATAGTTTTTCTATAAGAGTATCTATATAGTTAGAACCTTAAAATTAAGTTTATAATTTTCCTTATATACTTTATAAATTCTTTATTAGATTTTATCCTTCTATTTATAATCTCCTAAATATTTAAACTAAACTTCCAGGCAGAATATCTAAATTACTTATTAATATAGAAATATCTTAAGAAAAGATATTATAGTTAGTATATCTTACAGTTAGAGCTTCCTTTTAACTTACAGTCTTTATTATTATTAGATTCTTATTTATAGTATTTATCTATATATTAATTAGAAACTCCTCTATCTTATTAAGTTTAACTTCTACCTTAGCCTCTTAATATAATAGAGAAACTCTCTTAAACTTCTTTATTATTATTAGGAATATCTATAAAGCTAAAAACTCCTCTTATAAATCTATTTTAAATTAGGATAACTTCTAATTCCAGAAAACAAAACTAAATATAGTTTATAATCTTAATTTTTATTAGGATATTATTATAAACTCTAAAGAAAATTAAAACTAAATATAAAAAAACTTATAATTTAATATAACTATCTTTAAATCCTTTAGTATATTCTAGAAACTAAATTAAAAACTTATAAGAATTTAATATTCTTATATTAAGATATTTATAAATTACTTTCTCCTAGTAAGTAATCTATATCTCTATATTACTCCTTAAGCCTAATTTCTTTCTTATAGATTTAGTAAGAATTACTATATATTCTATAATTATTTCTACCTATTTCTTAATCTCACTATAATTTATATAACTTTTAAATTTAAATAGTTAAATATTAAAACTTCTTATAATATTATAAGAATATTTTAAGAAGTTAGGAGAGATAATATCTTTAATATATTCTTATATTATTTATATCCTTTTTATTCTCTTATAATATATTTTTACCTAAAAGGTATATTTAAAGTATTTTTTTAATATAAAGCTATATTTTTAATTAAGAGATATTTAAAAATTATAACCTGTAGAATATTACTTCTTATATCTAAAATTATTATATTATCTCCCTCCTCAGGAGTTATAATTTAAAATAAACCTAGAGTATATATAAAGTATCTAGATTTTAATAAGTAATTAGAAATCTCTAGAATTACTAGTTTAATAGTAAGTTATTTATATTTAGTATTTAAGATATCTAAAACTACTTTATTATAAATCTTAAGGTTTATAAGATCCTAAAAACTATAAGAATAATATAGAGATTTAATTTAGTTAATCTAGAGGATCTAGTTCTTAAAACTACTTAGAATAATCTTTCTAGTAGAAATAGATATTACTTCTTAGATTCTCAAGAGATTTCAAATAGTTATAAAATAGCTAATATAGTATATAAGATTCTTAATTATCAAATTAATTATATTCTATTATCAGGACCAAAAAATAGTATATAAGACTACTAATATACTATATACCTCTCAGGAGTGTATAAACGAGATTCCGTGAGGTACGTACCAGAGGTACATCTCTCTCAATCTGACACCTCTCACTTATCCTTGACTCCCTCGACCATGTCGTGTTTGATGGGACGTGCCGGAGGTTTCCCCGTCCCATGCACCTGGCACGCTAGATCTCAAGGTCGATGCTGTGTTTCGTACAGATTAGTGCTGTAGACCGCAGGTCTCCTCTGGCTTGAAGCAGCCTCAGAGTCTGTGAGGCTAATTAGCCAGTTGCTGTTGACGTTACGCGTGGGTGAAAGCTTCTCTGAAACAGTCTTCACTCCGAGGATGGCGAGAAGGGATGAGGATCCCAGCCAAGTCTTGATCGTGAACCCGCGTTCGAGAGTTCCTTGGCAGGGCACGAATCTGCCGTCAAGGTGCTCTTATTGTTCTTTTATTCCCAACACGGAAAGTTTCCCGCCCATGGTTGTCGATTTGGCTGTATACTTTCCAAGGCTTTGCAATGGTTCGAGATGTGACTGGTAGTTGCAATAGTCAAGAGACTGACATCAAATTCATCCTTTAGTTGTTGTTGGTACTCTATCATCAGTTCGTATGCTACCAATGATGTCACATGCCATCGGTCCTAAGCACTCCCTTTCGAAACAGGCTCATGGGTGGTCTGTAAAGTCCCAGTCCTTGGACGCGTTTGTTCAAAACCCACAATACAGAAGCTGTTGAGTCCCCGCATGTGTGAAGCGGTAAGGATCTCGCTTGAACCAAGATGAGATGAAGATGCCACGAGGTAGTCACGAGGCTTCACGATCCATGGAGGAGAGCACAAAGACCGCATGCAGTTGTCAGTCTTCTCAATGTAAACTTCCACGTCTTCTGTCACCCAAGTCATGGGTCATGGGAGGAGTGCAAAGTGTCCAGGCTATCCCAGGCGACTACCGATCTTCTCCAACATCTCAGCAATAAGCCATCAAACTGTACTTCTAGTGCTGTCACGACACGACACGTGGAGACTTGACGACTGGTCATCCTGTCGTACGGTCCATGAGGCAGAAAGCATGTCTTTGGCTGGGCTGCTATTGTTGCACGAACCAAGTAATTTTACCTGCTCTACACAGCTGCATGGCAATGACTCGGCATCTTCTGTAAAGACCACACGTGAACCACGCCACCCTCGACCAGCCAGGAATAGAAGCCGCAAGCGGCTTCGTGACATGGACAGGGAGGAACCATCTTCTTTTAAGACGGCGAGGGCGGCCGCTGGCGGCTAATTTAACCAACGACAAGATGGCGAGAACCGATCTAGGTGCTGCACGAGCGCCCGTCGCTCGGAATAAACACGGCCGTCGACTACGTTGGCATCATCTCCACGGTGTCTTGGTGACACGGGCATTCTGAGTCACTGAGGTAGTCTGAATCCCAGTCTCGTCGTGCTCGATACGGCTTGGCAGCTACTTACCGCCGTCCGTTACATCCAAAGCTGGCTTGCGTGTGGTGATGCCAGGAACAGGGCATAGTGACGTGGACCAACACGGCAACCATGGCATCCTGGTATAGGTGCTGAGAGCTAACCAAGCTCTGACCTTGAATCCATTGCTTGTTGTGGCCAGGTCTCGACCATTTGGTCCTGATCTGAGAACTCAACCCTGCTTTTGACCATTTGGTCATGATCTGAGAGCTCAACCCTGCTTCTGTAGCTCAGCATTGAAAGATTCCTGTCCTTGACGAACCCTCTCAAGAAGGATATTTGATTCGGAAACACTCCCAATGCGCTCTAGTTCTCCCTGGTTTCCACCGTGACGTCCCTCTTCTCATCCAGCATCTCGTCCGCCACCGCGTTGAACCTGCCAACATTTGCCTCCTTGCCGTCGAAGAGCAGGGCGATTTGCTCCAAACTCGGTCCTTTCGTCTGTTCCTCCAGTTAGTTTCGCACTTCCTGCTCATCCCATCAGGACCACTGACCTCGGGAAAGAAGAGGTAGACAATGACAAACTGCACAATGATCCAGCCAACGTAGAAGAAGTAAAACTTCCAGGACATGGCGGCGATGCCTACAGGGTTGACATATGTGTTGAAGGCCCCGCAGATACCCGCAACCAGGCTGAACATGGCCATGCCCTTGGCGCGGATGTGGTAGGGAAGAATCTCGACAACTGGATGGGGTTAAACGTCAGTGAACCATCCACGTCATGGGTTACGAGACCGCGTCATCCCGGCCTGATATATATATATATAGAGGCAAAGTAACCCACTGTAGAGCATCTGGGCGCCCGTCCAGCCGAGGTTGTGCACACCGCTGTACAGGTAGATGAATGCCACGGTCGTGTAGCTGGCGTGGCGGTTGCCCGTCTCGACGTAGGCCCCGGTGGTGCCCGTGATGATGGCGAAAACAACCCACATGCCCGCCATGCTGACGAGCATCAGGGGTCGACGGCCGACGCGGGCGGGCAGGAAGGCGAAGGCGAAGGAGCACGCGAAGCTGAACATTTGCGAGGTGGCCGTGATGAGCGTGGTGTCAATCTGCCGCGTGATGCCGGCGCCCTTGAGCATGGATCTGGAAGAGGAAGTGTGTTAGTTGCTGATGTGACTTTTGTGAAAACCCTGAAGATGTCCAGGTTATCAGTACGAGATGGATTTCGTGAAGTCGTACCCGAGATAGTAGGACACCAAACCATTGCCGCTCCACTGCTTGGCGATTCCGCACCAGATGATGATGAAGGAACGCCATCGATTACCCCTGGTTGCGAAGAGGGCCTTGAGGTGGAACGGGTTCTTGTTGGACGTCATCTCGGCCTCGATGGTGTCCTTGATCTCGTTGTACTCGTGCTGCACGACGGCATCGTTGGCGTCACCCGCACCGTGGTACCTTGTGAGTATGTCGAGCGCGGTCTGCTCTCTGCCCTTGCTGCACAGCCACCTCGGCGATCTGATTCGCCCGGTTAGCACATCGCGAGTCAAGCTCGAGAAGTGAACCTGGAGGGACAGGGAGGGAGGATACTGACTCTGGTAGGAAAAAGAGACCCAATAGCACCATGGCGGACGGGATGGCCTGGATCAAGGTCGGGGTACGCCACGCCCTACGCTCTGGTCAGCAAACGCACCTTTCACGCAAGGGATCATCTCTGCGCGTAGTCAGGGAAGACACCTTACCAAGAGTCGTCGATGCGGAAGCTGCCAAAGGCCACCCAGGCCGCCAGGATGGCACCGGCCGAGTACGTCGTGCTGCTGAGGGCCGTGGCCGTGGCGCGGTGGGCGGGGTACGCAAGTTCCGTCATGAGCACGGTCGAGACGGACGAGCACATGACGCCGCCCATGCCGAGGAGGATGCGGCCGGCGATGAAGGCGCCGTTGCTCATGGTGGCGGCGCAGAGGACGGCGCCGCCGATGCAGAGGAGGCAGCCGGTGGCGATGGCGATGCGGCGGCCGAGGCGGTCGGCGATGAGGGGGATCAGGAGAACGCCGACGATGTTGCCGACCCAGTAGGACGCGCTGAGGGCGCCGAGGATGCTGTCGCGGGGGTGGTTGAAGTCTGTTTTAGTTTGTCAGTCTAGGTGAAGAGTCTAGGTGAAGAAAGGAAGAGTCTAGGTGAAGAAGGGAAGAGTCTCGGTGAAAAGGAGGACGAGGAGAGGAGTTGTGGGTGCGGTGAGACGAACCGGTTTGCCACTGGTTGATTTGCTGCAGGTTGTTGATCAGAGATCCGTCGAAACCGTGGGCGACGTCGCCAAAGAGGAGGAAGAAGAGGCCAAAGTTGAGCGGTCGTAGGCCGGGGTCCTTGAGCCATGGACCGGTCTTGGTGTTGGCTGGCGTCGTCGACTCCAAGGCCTGACGGTCGTCGGCGTGGTGCTTGAGGTCCTTTACCAACCACGTCATGTCGGCGACTCACTGCGAGAACAGGCCTGGAGTTGAAGTGTCCAAGATGTAGAGCGAGTCTGTGAAATAGTAATGTGGATTCATGGACGTGTTGTCCTGCTTATATCCAACTGCCATCGACGTTACACCTGTCCATCTTGACCGTCCGAACGGCTTCTCTACCTTGAGAATGTCTTGTTTTCTCGGTAGAGACCCATCTGGAGAACTCATCCAGGCTTCACCATTGGCAGAAAGCGAGACGCACATGCTGGCAAACGCGGGGAACTGGAGATAATCTGCCGGGGGGTGTGGGATGGCATGGTAACGGACGGCCTCGACCGTCGCAGTGGACCGTCAACGGCTTCACCAACACTACTACGCAACGCCCAACCTTGTCAGGTGGTTTCGGGCGCCGTCAGATCGGCCGGGAGGTCGCGTGGGTGTCGGGGCTCGGAGGAACCGTCGGCCATGGCAGCGCTGTCGGCGTGTCGGGAGAATCGTCGCGCGATGGTCCATCCGTGGGCAGCGGTTCGGCTCCATCTTCCCCGAGCTCGAGGTGAGGCATTCCATACGTCACCGGTGTGAAGATGATGGTGGGGGGGTTCATGAGAATCACGCGGGGAGCACTCCGTGCTACATTTGACTCTACATAACAGACGCCGATTGCTGGATAGGTCTTCAACTGGAAAGATGACTTCGTCTGTGAGACTCATCTCTACATCGGAGCTGGCGCTCGACGCTCGACGAGAGCACAGAATCAACGCCAACTCGTTCCAGCAAGATGCCTTGACGACCTGTAACGGGTGGCAGTACACCTGTTTCTACAGCCACAAGGATGAGACGAGCAGCGTTCTCCTCGTCAGTCTCGCGCGACGGCCAGTCGAGACTTCTCTCGGCGCCTGGGAGACGTTGACGTTTGACGACTACGAGCAGACGGCGGACGACGGCCACAACACCATCTCGATGGGCGTGGCTGCTGGCGATGGCACCATTCACGTCGCCTTCGACCACCACTGTGACCCGTGAGTTGTTCTGCTGACACCCCGCGGGCGACGTCGTTGACTCTCTTCGCGAACAGACTGCACTTCCGCATGTCGATACCAGGCGTTGCTTCGAAGCCAGAAGCCCACGAATGGGAGCCATCGCTGTTCAGCCCGACTCACAACCAGCTGCCGGGCTATACGCGCACCGGGCAGCTCGCAATCGAGAAGATATTCTTGGAAACGACATACCCCAGGTTCATCCGCGTCGACGATGACCTCTTGCTGAGCTACCGCATCGGAATGTGAGTCAGACGCTCGAGATTGCACTTCACGAGCGCCGCTGACCAGCACAGAGCCGGCGCAGGATCCGACCACCTCTTCCGGTACTCGAGCGAAACCCACACGTACGCCTACATCGGCCAGTTCCTCACCGGCGTCAAGAACAACCCCTACATCAACGGCATCTCCTACTCCAACGGCCGGCTGCACGTGTCCGGCACGTACCGCGGGTTCGTATGGTACGAGGGCGTCGACGACCCCTCGGCGCGACTACACACCGCGCAGGCCGGGCCCAACGGCCCGGAGAACAACTCGGACCTGTTCTACGTGTCGAGCGACGACCTGGGCAGGACCTTTGCGAACTCCGGGGGCGAGCGCCTGGCCAACCTGGAGCTGGGCGAGACGGTGTTCCCCGAGGCCGAGGGCCTGGTCGTCTTTGCCATTCCGCAGAACAGCGGGATCCTGAACCAGGAGGCGCAGGCGGCGGACGAGGTTGGCGGGTTCCACGTCCTGAACAGGGAGAAGGAAGTCTGGATGCACTACCGCCGCAGCCCGACGGGGCGATGGAGCAGACACGCGCTGCCTGGGGCGAAGCCGACGCGGACGGGCGCGAGAGGAGATGTGGTCGCGCTGGCGGGACGGAGGACGGTGGTGTTTGCGCTGCCGGGGAATAGAGACGATACACTCACCCTCGTGGGAGCCGAGTTGCCTCAGAACGACGATGGTGGGGAGCTGGAGTACAGCCAGTTGTGGCAGGGTCAAGGGTATTCTGGGGAGCCGCAGCTGGAAACGTTCGTGTCGGGACGAAAGCTGTTGGTTTCGGTTTATACACGAACCGAGGAGAAGCAAAGAAGGGTGGTGGTGTTGGACTTTGAGTTGGGTGACGATGACGACGACGACGACGCGTGGAGCGCTGTGGCTGCCGACGATTAAGACGGGAAGGTCGAGGAATGGATGGGAGCACAAGACGAGTGAATCTGCCTTGTTCCTTGAAACCGGGGTTTGTCAATCTGCAACATGACGTCGCACGAGAAGCAACTTCAAGTCAGGGTTGGGCCGTGTTTGCTGTTCGAGACGGAAGCGGTGTGCTCGATCATCGTCAAAAGGAAGCGTAGGAGAAGAAAGTTATCGTCGGACGGCAGTTCTAGTGCGAGACATTGGGAGATTGTCACGTCAGGACATCCTTGCTCTGCGCATCATATGCTCTAGCCAACTCTCTCCTTTTGCTGTTTCAGTTGACGATGGTGTTGTGTATTGTTGTGATATTGTTGAGCATGATACCTGAGTTACTGCTGGAGGCAACGTCTTCTCCCCCCATCAGACTCGGACTCCCAGCAGGCCAACGCAGAAGTTTCCAACAGACACATCACCACCAATGAGGCCGCGCAAACCACCCGATCCTTGTCTCGCACGGCTCGACGTCCGGACCAGCCACTGGACGACGAGAGAGCCCGTGATAGGCCGCGCATCGTGAGCCCATCCTCTCACTCGCCAGCTCCCCTGGTCCACCCCGGCAGCATCGTCAGGTCCCCGTCCCGCCAATGCGGCGCTACTGTGCCTGATCTCGTGTTGGAGACCCGAAGAGGCCAGCCCCGAGGCCAATTATAGCCCAAGTCACGACCTTTCCAAGACGCTGTTTGTCCTTCATTCTTCTTTTGCCTTTGCCTCTGCGGGTATGCCACAATCGTTTCTTTCTGTGATGGAGGTCCTGAAACCCGGGAGCCGTAGAGGATAGATCATGCTGTACGCTGGAGATGGCCGAGTCACGAGTGAACTGTGAAGCAGCTGGCCATTCTTCTTCCTCTGACCCCAGACAGCCTCAGATCTCATTCCCAACGGGCATGTTTGCTCTTGTCTCGCTTCCAGGCCATCTCACCCACCAGACAGACCCGTATCCGAGCCCCTCGAGGGTCTCTTCTCTCTCTCGCCAAGGGTGGCAGCACAGTGACAGAATGGCGTGCAGCAAGACTCGCATGAATGCCGTGGGATAATACGAGTGCCGTTTTCCTGCATAGCCAGGACTCAGGAGACATGACCGTAGACGTGTGTTTGGCATGGCAGTTTTCAAATAGAATACCGCCTTTTCATCTGTACGGAGAGAGTTCTCGTACAAAACCCATCGAGTCCCCTCACCGCGTCACCGACTCTCTTTCGTATGGTCAAGAATTGTCACAACCGCTCGCTCGCGTCCAGCCAGGCCGTTGCTCTCGCCTGTCCATGGATACATCACGCTCGTTATCATCCCATCAACTGTCTTCGATTCGTCACTCACTACCATCCACCACTCCGGCCCCCATACGCGGCTGGGACCATCCCGAACGATGATCATCACACCCCTCGTCCACCCCCGAACCGACGCAAACATCAGCACCGATCCCGTGGCCGATACCTCCTCCGGCCCGTCCCCGAATAGACGAACCCTCATCGTCGTCTCCGTCATCTCCGGCGCACTAGTGCTGCTCTGCATCCTCGTCACAGTCTACCTCGTCACCACGCGCCGAAAACGCCAGCTCGCGGACCAGTACAAGTCAGCCCACCTGCGCAACCCAAACCTCACAAAGGAAGAACACGCCCGCCGCACAAAACCCAGCCGCTCGCGCCTCGTGCTGAAGGAGGAGGCGGAGGAGTGGCAGCGCAGCGTCATGATTCACAAGTCGCTACAGACGAGGGTCGACGTGACAACCACCCCCGTGTCGCCGCCGCCGCCCGCGCGCACGCGCTCGAAATCGTGGCACGCGCGGAGCAGACCACCGTCGGGTGAAGAAACAGAAGAGAGCGAGGGCCTGTTGACGTCGCTGCGCGGGGACTGGACGGAGCACGAGGCGCGCGTGGAGCGGACGTGGCAGATACTGCACAGGAAGTACCCCACGCGCAGGGTGACGCTGCCCGTCGAGGAGGAGGGCGGTCCGACGAGGCCGCCGACGATTCGCCTCAAGACGCCGCCTTTGCTGTCGCATCCCATGTTTCGGGGGTGGAATGGGGATGCGGACGTGAGGCACTCGAGCGTGCCGACGGAGCTGGCGAGGGTGAAGGCTGAGCCGATTACGATCTGATGTTTATATTTATTATGTCTATAATGTGCTGATGAATGGGGCTGGCTTGGGATATGGCGTTTGGAAGAGATGTGTGGTTGCTTCGTGTCATGAAGGTCGCATGGTCTCTCTGCGAGAGCTGGCGTTTGGTGGAGGCACTGGAGATAATCTCATTTTCTTCACTTCAAATCATATGCTATTCGTTTTATTTCCATGTTCATTCGGTCCTTCATGGACATCGACGAGGTCTGATTGAGGAATTGTCACATCAAAGGGTTGTTGTTCTCACTCCTGTGACTTCATCTCATGGTCATACTCAAGACTTGATGATATTGACATGTGTCAGTTCATAAACACTTCACTCAACAAAATAAGCTACTGGAAATAGAAAACTCGAGATCGCTGTTAATGCGCTACTCATGAGGCCAATTAATAGCGAGTCTCAAATAGATCGTTCTTCCAGCCACTGCAGGCATTGGCTTGAGCGACTCATCACTCATGAATGGCCCTCGACTGATGAGAGTGTTCTCATGTTCAGTCACCATCAAACACCTTTTAACACTATCATTAACGTCATTCTGTCATTATTCTATAACATCGTCTCACTTCGCCCAGGCCTGCACCAAGTCCACAAACTTATTCACCTCGGCCTCCTCCGTCGCCCACGTCGTCAACAGCCTCACGACGGCCTCGTCGCCTCGCTTCTCCCACACATAAAACACAAAAAACTCCTGCAGCACGTCGATCAACCCCAGCGGCAGCACCGCAAACACCTGGTTCGTCTCCGTCGCCGCGTACACGGAAAACCCCGCCGTCGCGATGCCGCTCGACAGCGCCTCGGCGCGCAGGTTCGCCTTGGCCGCGAGCTCAAAGTACAGGTCGTCCCTGAACAGCTCCGCAAACTGCGCGCCCATGATGCGGCCCTTGGCCAGCAGCGAGCCGTGCTGCTTGACGTAGAAGTCAAACTCGGCCGCCAGGCGCGCGTCCTTGACGACGACGGCCTCGCCCAGCAGCGCGCCGTTCTTGGTCCCGCCGATCCAGAACACGTCCGTCAGCTCGAGCACGTCGCGCAGCGTCATGTCGTTGGCGCGCGACGCCAGCGCGGCGCCGATGCGCGCGCCGTCGAGGAAGAGGATCAGCCCGTTGCGCTCGCACGCGCGCTTGATGGCGGCGAGCTCGGCGCGGGTGTAGACGGTGCCGATTTCCGTCGCGTCCGAGACGTAGACGAGGCGCGGTTTCGCCATGTGCGGGAAGTGCCAGTTGTCGTCGACGGCGCGCTGGACGGACTGCGGCGTGAGCTTGCCGTCGAGCGGCGCCACGTTGATGATCTTGTGCCCGCTGGCCTCGACGGCGCCCGTTTCGCGCGTGACGATGTGGCCGGAGCTGGCGGCGATGACGGCCTCGTGCGGGCGCAGGCACGCGGCGATGGAGATTGCGTTGGCCGAGGTGCCGCTCGGCACGAAGAAGATGCCCACGTCGTCGCGGCCGAGGTGGCGTCTGATGCGCTGCCGCGCGAGCTCGCAGTATGTGTCGCCGCCGTAGCCCGTTTCCTGCGTCGAGTTGCTCGCGATGAGGGCCTTGAGGACGGCGGGATGGGCGCCTTCGCTGTAGTCGTCGACGAATCTGTAGCGAGGCGTCGCCGGGGCGTCGGGGAACTGGGCGGGCATTTTACGAGTGGTGGATGATGGCGACGGGAAGAACGAGAGCGGATGAAGAGATGGGATTCTACATGATGGTGGTCTTTCTGGGAATGCTATATAGAATGCTCGGTATCCCAGAGCCACCGACGATGACAGAATCTCAGCGTTACTAAGTGGAACGTTAGTCAGTGCGGTGATGCGGTGGGTCATGGCCATGTCTATCTATGTCCTTGTCGGTGCTCAACAAAAGTTATTTCATTCCATCGTAAACGTCCAATCTTGGCTGTCTCCGAGACTCCGAGTGTCTTGAAACTCTGATAAGCCAGACGAGACGAGCGCTTACTTGCGGTAGACGACGGGGACGTTTGGACCTATCGTGAGGAGCGGAGATGACCTGTACATCACGATCTCTCTCATGGGTTGGTTTTGTTGATCAGGACTGGGTTCAAGTTGCTTGAGCAGCTTGCCAGATATCAAGCTGTGTCTCATGCTCGATACTCCTGGCCTAGAGCATGGCTCTCTTCAAGCAGAGAAACACCATAGTCTCGAGTCATTGTCACATGGACACTTCTACATCCTTATCTCATGATAACCGATAGAGAGCTGTTGTCAAACGTCCATGGCTCATCCATGCTGCACACCATCATGCCAATGGCTGTCAGGCTAAATTGGTCCCTGAGATTGCCATCTTCGCTCATCCCGACGACAGCAAAACTCTACCGTCACGCGATGCTGATTTTTAACTGGATGGTTGCTATTCATGGTTTCTTGAAATGGTCCTCCCATCGTCAAGATTATACGTGTCACTTCTTGCTATCAGCAACTATTAGGCGGTGGCTGGATTTAACCTTTGGAAAGAATTCGCTGGCACCCACCTCACTCATGTGCCTGTCGGCGCATCAGAAATGGTATTGGTAGCGTCCATCGAAAAGTCAATGAAGCTGCGATACGTCTCAACCGTCGAAGGATCAAGCGGCCTGGGATACGTCAAGACCTTCTGCGACTTTGGCCTCAGCGGGATTCCCCTCGCGGTGAGATCGTTCGACTGGTCAAACAGCTCCGGGTACTTGGCGTAGAACGCCGGGTCAATCTTGTAGTACGACGCTCCCTTGTCCATATTCAGGTGCTTGAACGCCGCCCGAGCATATCGAGGCGATGAGAACAACGTCGTGATATCCGGCGCCGGCAGCGTCACGGCCGTTTCCGACTCGTCGCTCGAGGCCGAGGACATGGCCGTGATGAGATCGGTGACGCGAATGTGCACCGTTATCGGAGGAGCGCCGAGCACGAGCTCGGACATGTTGGACTCCACGACGTAGCCTGTGACGGCCTCGCAGAAGATCTCGTCGATGCGAGGGTTTGCCGCGTGGAGCTGGATGAGGCGGTCGCGGATGGAAGGGAATGGGATCCAGTCGATGACGCGCGGGTGCGGATGCTTGGTTTGAATCTCCGTTGGCCGATACCGTTCGTGCAACTTGTCAAATGTTGCGTTGGAAGGGTAGAGTTGCCATGCTGTGAGCTCGATGATGTGGAAGAAGCGTGTTTTGGCGTACCACGCCATGACATCGGGCCGCGTCATGCTGTTGAACATGGACAGGACCATGAGGACCGGTTGATAGATTCTAAGCGGGTTAGCATATCAACTGTCTTGATAATCCAGCATTTCTCACCCCTTCATCGAGGCTTGGCTGCCGGGCGTGAACCCAGACGCTGCGAGCTTGCTCTTCAGAAGACTTTGGAGGAGCTGGATGTGGTCCGAAAAGGGCGAGTTGGACGGCGCCCAGTCTTTCCTGAGGATCATGCTGGACTCTTGCCTCGCTTCCATGGCGGTCACGTACGGTTCCACTCCGGTCTGGTACTCGAAGCTCCAGATGTTGGGGATCTGAGCGTAGAAGGGATTCGTGCCGGCCACGTTGATGAGCTCAGGCGACGTGAGTGCGTCGTCAAAGTCGCCTACAGAGTGTCAGTTTCGCAGTCTTACGACGATGAATCATTCTAATGCTTACACGTCGCGTCTTCAAGTTGCGCGTCGAAATCCGGAAGCGAGCCGTTGAAGGGCCCCAGGTCCATGGGAGGAACTGGGAGAGTCGCGGCTTGGACGTTCTGCTCCTCATCCTTGGACGTCTTGGCGGCACAATTCTCAGATACCACTGCATCGCCGGCAGTCTCAACACCATTGTCCGTCGTCTCATCGAGCGTCTTCGACACCGAGTCGCTTATCCCTTGCAAGCTGGCCAGCAAGCGAGACAGCTTGGTCTGCACCTCGACCAGCTGCGTCCGGAGTTGTCGGTTCTCCCGCTGCAGGGCCTCCATGCGCTCATCGTCGGTCCTCTCATCCACATTGACTCGGCTGCTCAGTTCCCTGATGCGCTCCGCCTGTCTGCGGCGAAAGGCCTGTTGGGAGAGACGGTTACGCAGTCGTCTGTTGCATTACGTCAGTCTGTCGTCTTCTTCAGGCATTCTAGACGCCAGTATCCGCATACTTTCGTTCCTGTTCGCTCATCGACGAGCTGTCCTTGTCTCCTTCCGCTGCTGTCTTGCGAGGAGGCATCTCGTCACGCGTTGACCTTGGCACACGGATCGTAGAACAAGTGATGGGCGAGGACAGCAGTGGAAATTGTTAACCAAATCTGTCTGACTCTGCTGCAACTCGACGATGCTTCTAGTGCATCATCCGTGCGCAAAGCCACCGGGCCCACTCCCGAGTCAATCCCGAAGTCTCCGGCTCCGGTCCGGAGTGCAGCAAAGGACCGTACGGCAATCGATCGGCTGCATTCCGCTTGAGCATCACGGCCTCGACAGACGACACAGGAAAAGAACGGCAAGACGCCCAAGAAGAACGAAACATGTTAATCAGCTCCAAGAAGTTGAAGCCAGCCCGTGATTGGCCATCTTTGGACTTCCGTGTGGTGGCCTAGTGGTCATTGCTGCTGATACTGGTAAAGACTCAGGAGGTCGGCTGCGAAAAGTTGCTAGTTAGGACCCATCTTCTTGATGACTAGCTCAGTCAAAGAGAGCAGCGATCTGGGAAAAGAAGCTGCGTTCGCAGTCAAGCATCAAGTCAGATAGGCTCTCTAATAATTGACGACTGTCTGCGAGTAGATCTGCCAGGATACAAATTACATGGTAAATTCCATTCTACCCTTCAATGCAACGATTCCATGGGAAAACGTCCATCAATGCTGCAACGGCACTGGCGAGCCATCCTTGCTATCGAAAATGTCTGTAATCCTTGGAATTTCATCCAATCCCGTTCGTTTGAGCCGCTGAGACTATTTAACCCATGCGTCTGAAGCTCTCGGCGAGGCTTCGGCCATCATACCAGCCATGAATACTTGCCAAATGCTCCAAGCCGACAACCCTAGCTGAATCATTCGCGCCGCCGCTCTATTCCCAGTCGCGTGTTTTTGGCCCCGGGATGCCTGTAGTATATATCCGTCTGGCCGCAGTCGAAATCCGCCGAAAAATCAAGTCTCTCCATGTTCAGTTCTGCACCCTCGTCTGCTTCCTTGACCTTCACTGCGACTTTGGAGCTTCGATGGGACCCCCCGGCTTGGTGGCCGAAATGGCAACGTACCGCCATCGTCCCTTGCCGCGGTACGTCTCGACGCCCGCAACGGTGTTGATGAAGTGCTTCTCGAGCCCGAAAGCCTTGATGAAGAGATACGGGATGAACCCGAGCAGGAAGAATAGCCGACAGAGAGGCCGGATGTTCTCGGAGAAGTCTCGGACTCGCACGTCCACGAAACCGGCTTCTTCCAACAGTTGCTTGAACACACCCGGGTTGGAACGGTCGTTGGTCGGCATGGCGGCAAACTCGTTGATCTTGCGCATGTTCTCCACCATGTCGGTCGGCGACCCCTCGACGAACTCGTGGTCGTATTCGAAGCTGGAAACGTGGCCGCCCGGACGCAGCAGGCGGTAGAAGCCCGCGAGAACGGCCTCGGGGTCCGTCGCGTGGACCAGGGTCTCCATGGTGTAGATGCCGTCAAAGGACCCGTCCGCCAGGGACTCGAGGTGGTGGTAGTCTCTCCTGTTGACCGTCACGGCGCCGTCCAGACCGGCGGACCTGATGGCCTCGCGCGCTCTTTCCACGTGACGCTGGACGACGTCGAAGGCTTCGATCTTGAAGCCGTGCTTGCCGGCCAGACGCCGTGCGACGTGTCCGTTGCCACACCCGGCGTCCATGACGGTTGAGCCCTTGGGCAGGTTCAGGACCTCGGCCATCTTGTCTTCCATGCGCCGCAGACCGCCGCCGATGGGGAAGGGCAAGTACGTGTCATTGTCCCAGTAGCCAAAGTGCCGAGTGCCCCCCAGTACCAGGCGGTAGCCGACACGAGACTCGAGCGATGCGTAGTAAGACTGCAGCACTGGGTTGGGGTTGATGAGCGGCTCCTTTTCTGCGGTCACTGTTGCCGAGGCCATGACGCGAGTCCGGATTCAACCGAAAGATGCTTTGAGCTGGGTTGATGGGTGATGGAAGCGGGTCTCTCGGCTGGCTCGGGACTGCGCTTCTACTACCGAGAACTGCTTCACAGAGATGGAGGTTGAAGAAAGATGCGCCTTCCACGAAGAATAGGGATGATTAGAGACGGCAGGAGGAAGAAGAAGGAGTGGCCTCACAGTCAGGCGAAAGGGGGACGGACGCGGAGAAGCAGCCCTCCGGCTGATCCGGATCGTGACATTTCATTGGCTTTGATGATCGTGATACCCTAGTAATTATGCCGGTGTCCAGCACACCAAGCCGACGGCAGGCCGCAGCACACGTGTGTTGCAAGTCTCGACTGTTTATATGTTTTTCCATTACACGCTTCACACCCTCTGGTCAGTAGGCGAACGGGCTGCGTACCCGTGCGAGTGATTTTCCAATTCCAGTGCGGATACCCGTGATATCTTAGGAGCATGTCATCCTTATCTCCCTTGTCCTTCAAGATGTCTACCAACAGCAGGATCAACGACCGAGAGCGTACTCGTATGGTCACCCCCTTGTCACTGCTTCTGCTGTTACATCCCTCTCTCAGTCCAAGCGACGTCGTCGGCCTCATGGCAAAAGAGGTGCCAAAATTAGAAGCACAAATCCCGTGGTGTTCATGCTCCTTGCCGTCCCGTTCCCCATCTTCTTAATAGCCACAAGCCTGTCCTCAATTATAGCATGGCCGGCGGAAAGCTCTCTGTTTCGATGCTCTTTGGGCTCGCCTTTCCTCACACCTCTCACGTCGCCAGCTAGTGGTCAGAAGAAGTCTGGCACTCAAGCCGCAACCGTAACGAGTCCGATGACACCTCAAAACCCCTCGAGTAACTGATATGCCAAGTGCTCAAGGCCGAATGGAGAGTGCGAACACGACCATAGGGAATGGAACGAATATTTGGGCCCCTGTCTACGGCTGGGTCGACGCTGGCAGAGATCGAGGGACAATCGACGTACTTTGGTCAAGCATCCTGACAATTGTCCTTTGCATCTGGGTATCGACACATCCTAATGCTCTTTCTCCCAAAGACAAATGGTATCATGGATTTATTGACAAGTTCAACCTCGCCATGATTGGGCTCTTGGGTCCCGACTTCCTCTTTGGTATCGCAGTTGGACAGCTAGCCAATGCTGGTCGAAGCGTCAAGGTGTGTCCGATCCAATTCCACTTGAGACAGCATCGCGGACTATGTTGGCTGACTATTCATTGTATCTCGCAGCAATTCAAATCTGATCCCAGCCTATCGCATGGGCTGAAATGGACGTACACTCATGCACTCTTCGTCGACATGGGTGGAATTCATCTGAAAAGCCCCGATTTCCCACAGGGATTTCCCATCAACGCCGAACAGCTGCACTACCTAGTTAAGCACGGCTTTGCAGAGTTTCCAGACATGAACTCCATGGAAATCACGGAGCGGAATAGTGTCGACACTCTCTCCAGGTAGGCACGCACGGCGGACTCCTGTCATGTTATTTGATGTCACCAAGCCAAGCTGACATGTCCTCTTCGGATAGGGTCATCACTCTCTTGCAGGCTCTCTTCTTTTTCATTACCGAGATGGATCGCGTCAAAAACGGTCTTCCAATCACTCCGCTAGAGCTCACCGCCCTGTCCTTCACCTTTGCCATGTTTGCCACCTCCATCTGCTGGTACCTGAAGCCTTCGATATCCTACCCCCGATTCATCGAGACCAAGACGTTTGGCCGCGACCAGTTGACCGTCGACGCGATTCGAGGCTTTGCCGCCTCTAGGGTGAGTTTACGGATGCTGGGCCTTCACGGGAAATCGTGGACACGATGGCTGAGACCAAACACAGACGCATATCGGACTTTCCCAAAGGTGGTACCGCACGCCCCTCGACTTCATCAGCCGTCGCGAGTTCCGCATCGATACCCACTGGGCGTATTACAAGCGACTGAGCGAACTTCTCTGCATCAACTTGTACGGACGTCCCATCAAGCAGGACTTGTGGGACCGTTTCCCGTCCGACATGTGGTTCCCGATCGGTTCGACCACCCTGCCTTTAAGTCTGTTCCTCATCACCGGCTTCAGCGCGTCCTTCATGTTCGGATGGAACTTCTCCTTCCCTACGGCGACCGAACAGCTCACCTGGCGCGTTTTCAGCATCTATCACATGGCCTTCTCGCTCTACGGCGGCGGGTACTACAGCGTCGAGGCCTGGAGGAGTTTCAAGCGGACGCGGCCGTATGGAGCAACAGTCACTACCATCGAGATGACAGACCCTGAGAGCCAGCGGCTTCACATTGAAGATGAGGGGAGTCGCTCCAATGACAAGACGCGACACGCTTTCGTGGGCGTGTGGCTGGCTAGGATGCGATCGTGGCGGAATATCTCCCCAGACAACGACCCAAACATGACGGTGCCTCTGAAGGTCGTCGCGCCGACGACCATTGTGTGCGCACTCTACGTCTTTTGTCGTGGGTACTTTTACATTGAAGACTTTGTGTCGTTGCGGGAGCAGCCACAGGGGATTTACATGACGGGAAACAAGTTTCTGCCTTTTGTTGCGACTCCATAGGTGCCAGATACGCACAACGGGTTTAGAGGGGGCTTCCACTTGGGCATTATGTGATTATCCGGTGCTTTTTTAAATCTCCAGTCGTTGATGATATTCTGTCCCTGTCTCTTGACATCTCTGTGGAGTTCACTGGCTAGCCAAGCTCGTCAAAAGCTAGAAAGAGGTGCCGGCCCTTCTTGAGCCATTGTAATGAATAGCAGTTGCAAACTTCTTGTACGTCCGACTTCGAGTCTTGTATAGGGCAGCACGCCTGTCTAAGACGCTCATTCGGGAAAGTGTTCGCTTCGACCCACCTTCAACTCAACACCCGCTCTCTCGGTGTAGCTCTTCCGCTACACCGAGGTGCTCAAGGTGACCTATTTCGGCAACTCTAACAGTCCTTCACCAACGACATGCTCGGTGAGCCAGATCGGTATTAGCGTCCGGGTCTGCAATCGGACGAGGGCCGAGAAAATGGGGCAATTTTCTCCGTCGTCCATTGAGAAAAGCGCCGAGTTATTCTCTCGTGACGCAATGGGGTAATAAAGCCCCGTCACTCCACCAGCTCATCCAAGCTGCCCCTCAGCCAGTTGTCGATGCTAAACTGACGAGTCCACGATACCTATAAAGCTGGTCAGCTCACTCAGTTTCACTTTGCCGGCTCGAGATTATTCCTATAGAAACTCGGTAGAAAGACACACAACATGGCCGCCTCAGACAAAAAGTTCAACGTTGGAATCATCGGCTATGGGTAAGTGACGCAGAAGAAGCAATCCCGAAGGCCATACATGCTGGCTGTGAACCCCTGGCATGCATTCGGAATAGCCTCAGCCCATATGCACCCTCACCGAAAGAAGACCACGTGCTGACCACCCCTCACAGCCTCTCCGCCAAGGTCTTCCACATTCCCTTCATCAACCTCACCCCCCAGTTCAACCTGCACTCCATCGTGCAGCGCAAGCCCACGGCTTCGTCATCAGCCCCTAATGACTACCCCACGCTGAAGCACCACACCTCGTTGGAGCCCATGCTCCAGGACCCCGAGGTCGACATCGTCAACATCCTCACTCCCCCCAACACCCACTTCTCCTTCGCCAAGCAGGCCCTGCAGGCCGGAAAGCACGTGCTCGTCGAGAAGCCCTTCGTGCCCACCGTCGCCGAGGCCGAGGAACTCATCGAGATCGCAAAGACCAGCAACCGCCTCATCTGCGTCTACCAGAACCGCCGTTGGGACAGCGACTTCCTCACCGTCAAGAAGATGATCAACGACGGCATCCTCGGCCGCGTCTACGAGTTCGACACCCACTTTGACCGCTACCGCCCGGACCGCCCCTCGTCCTGGAAGGGCGAACTCGGCATGGACGAGGGCGGCGGCGCCCTCTACGATCTCGGATCGCACCTCATCGACCAAGCCTACCACCTCTTCGGCATGCCCCAGGGCGTCTACGGCAAACTCGTCAGCCAGCGCGACGGCCGCTTCGACGCCCAAGACCCGGACAGCGTCCACGCGCAACTGACGTACCCCGACGGCCTCATCGTCAGCGTGCGCATCGGCGTCATGAGCGTCGAGACGATACAACCCCGCTTCTGGGTCCGCGGGACCAGGGCCTCGTTCCACAAGACGGCGCTCGACCCGCAGGAGGACCAGCTCAAGGCGGGCAGGAAACCCGACGAGCCCGGGTTCGGCGTCGAGGACCCCATCAACGGCGGGCGCCTGCTGCTCGTCAGGGAGGGCGGTCGCGTGGAGGAGCGCACGAAGCTGACCGTCGAGCCCAAGACGTACCTGAAGCTGTTCGAGGCATTTGCCAAGGCGGTCGAGACGGGTCGGGATGAGGACGTTCCCGTGCCCGCGAGCGAGGCGCGCGATGTCCTGCGCATCATCGATGCCGTCAGGGAGAGCGCCAAGACGGGCAGCGAGGTTCGGTTGTCCTGAGAGACCTTGGCCGGTGTTGTTGTATGAGATGGATACTGCGTTCGGCCGAGAGGCGCTGGTCCGAAGCTAGCAAGGCTGCCTACCTAGGGTAGGTCACGATGATTCGGGAACGTGAGGGTAGCGCCCGGCCGGTGTGGCGTGACGTGCCGAGCCGATGGGGCAGCTTTAGAGCCCGTTGACGCGATTCAGGTTGCCGTGGTGTTATGGATAGATTATATGGTAGAAGGACGCTTGCGTCGGGAATGCATCGAAAGCGTTTGGCACGTCTGTCCGTTTCGGTTGGCCCGTCAGCCGTTTGTAGATTTCGAATCCGCATCGCAGAGTCTTGGGTGGCCGCAACGAGGCATCGTTGCAGATCTCCCGTCCGTACGAGGACTGGAGGGTCTTGAATGATTTACAATTTGCCCTGCCGGCAAAGTCTCATTCCATAACAGGACATTACATCGCGGGAATTTCCATTTAGTATTCCACGTTGGGAGCTTGTAGGCTGACTCTCCATCCGGTTGTCTTACAACTGCGCTTGGCATACGATGATGGCGTTTGTTGATTTTTGTCCCCATCTACAAGCCAAGTGAGCTTCCAAGACACATGGAGGGCTTCAAGAGAGGTGGAAGTATGAGGTAGGTCCAAAGAGAATGTGATCGTAAGACCTCACAGTAAATCATAGTCTATATAAGACTCTCTATCCAACGTATCCAACATCAGTCATATCTCTCAGTCTCTCTAAGTCCCAAGAAGTATCAGCTCTCATAAAATTTCAACATATTTTTCCAACATGCGGTTCACCACTTTCTTCGCCCTATCCTCTCTTGCGAGCAGCGTCCTCGCCGGTCGATACATCGTCCTTCTGAAGCCCGTAAGCCTCGCCGATACGAGTCTTTGATATTCACATCTCCCCTTGTAGATGAATCTGACAATAGTCACCAACATACAGAATGCCGACTTCGACAGCTTCATCGCTGAACTCCAGCAGGGCGGCGATGCTCAAGTTCTCCGCCGATACGACTACTCCCCCTTCCTGAACGGCGGTCTCATCGACACCGTCTTCTACAATGAAACGAGCCTGCGCAAGTTCCCTCAGGTCGACGTTGCAGAGGAGGACAAGATTTACACCATTGGTCCCGTTATCGAACCTGTCCCGGTCCCGGGCCCGACTATTCCTATCGCAACTGAGTAGCGTGCTCCAGTGGATTCAAGTGGGACACACTTCGGCTTGTTGATGAGTTCATGTCTGGTATCAGGGGTCTTAGGGGTTCTACTAGCTATCATCTGTTTTCTAAGGAAGGGTAATGAAGCAAACCAACTGTCAACATGGTACCGGCCTTTGTGTGCATCAGCTCAGCCATCAGACACGCGCATTTCTTCTCCTAGAGTTGAAATCATGTAGCCTCGGTAACTGAATAGTAAGGAAATGTGTGCAACGAAAATCCCAGATACTGACGCGAGGGATGATCACGTTGAAAGAAAGTGAAAAAGCTCGGCGTGTACTGCTTGCAAACGCAATAGGGGTAAAGCAGGCCCCCATTGGGATCGCAGGCACTCTAGACTTCGTGATATCTGCAGACATATACGGCGGTTCGGAAGCCAAGGGCTTGCTTTGCGCACGTGTGAAATGCTCGCTCGGTCCTGAGGGCCGTAAATGCCCCTGGATCGTTGCTGCGCATGTTGCGTAGACCGCTTCATGACAGTACACCTGTTCCAACGTGTGACGGATATGAAAGCCTCGATGAAACAAGATATTATATGTTCTCAACAAGTCGGGAGCGAACTTTGTTAATGCCTGTATCAGATCAAGAGAACAGCATATCGCCACCTAAATACATGTATGAAACGCCTTTCCATCGCCTACACAATCTTGATAGACCTCACTTGGCCGTCCATAGGGAAGTTTTCGGCGATGTCTACTGGCCAAGGCGGAACCAGTGTGGCTTTGTCCTCTTCCTCCGGAGGCCTGAAAAGTCTGGTCATCTCATCTTCTCCATCCTTGCAGTATCGCGACAGACCCCGCAAGATCCTCATGCATGGGTGCACTTGAGCCCATATGATGAGAGACAGCAAGTCAAAAGTAACCCATATTGTCTCCTCTCTGTGTTCGCGGATGATGGCTTGAGACCGAGCCCAGTCCCTAAGTTCCAGAGGATATACTGCCTCTCCGCAGTCATCATCGGGTGGATATGCTAGGTCTCCAAAGTCAGGACGAACTTGACGCCATCCTATCCTCAGAAATGGCCCAATCTTCTCTTTCTCTGTACTATGCGACACTGGGTCATCACCTCGGAATCTGATACATTGTCAGTTATGATCAGCTCAACGGCCATGCCCATCGAGCTTTTGTAACGACGTCAACGACTACTTCTTGAGCTGGCTGAAAAGAGAAACAAAAGGGCACCCACATGTACTCCTGCGCGACGTGGGTCAGAATGCTTTCAAGAACCTCGACCTGCTGAGGCTCGAAGCAAAGATCTACCACAGTTAAAGAATGTATCTTTTTGTCTGGCTCACTGAGGTAGTGATAGTCCAGCGTAGAGTCACCCGATCTTATCCGGCCCCAAGGCTTTTCTCTCTGCCAGTGGAAAAGCCGCGGTTTGAACTCGCCAACCACGCGCATGTAGCTTTCGAGGAACACGTCTAAAGACTTTTCTCTTTCAGAGGTAAGGATGGACTGCAAGATCAAGAAAACATCATAGGCGCCTGTGACTCCCGGCAGAGCCAACGTTGGGGAGACGAGATTAAAGTGCAACACAACTTTGTAGCTGAGGAGATGCCTGTAGTCCCTCCCCTCCTCAAACGTAATCCATTCTTCCTGCAAATGCGTAAGCAAAAAAAAAAGATTTCTTCCCATCGCTTCGACTCGAATCTCCGGCGTAAACAGGGTGTTAGGATTAATCAAGTCATACTGATCAGGATTAGACCAATCGGGAGTGTTTTCCCGCGTCAGCATGGTCAAGGATGTAGGGAAACCGTTCAAATTTGACCGCAGCAAGTTGGTGGTATGTCTGTAGTGGACCCAATTTGAACGTGATCTGACCGGAAGATGTATGTCGAAGTCGTCCATCGATAGCGTCGGTTGGCGCCGACGTGGGACGTGACAACAAACATCGACGAATGTAGAAATTAGGCGAAAGGTGTCTTCATTCTCATTGATCTGTTGCAAAATGCAAAGAGTCGAGCGGCAGGTGGATCTACCATCCGTGAGTGGAATCTTGTCGCAGAGAGCGAAGAGGTGATAGCCGCTGGTGGCATCAAAAACGGCCTCATGGGCGAATAGGTGAAGGGATGCGTCGCCCACTGGAATTCTGTATGAGTGCATCGTTCCGTCTAGTTCTGCAACTGTCTCCGAGTATCTGTAGTCATCGAATGACAGGATGTGAACGGCCGTTACATGCAGGCTACCGGTTGAAGCGTCTATCGAGGCGTCGCAATGCCAGTTCTTCACGGGTTGAAGATGGGAACGGGGGGGGGGGCAGATGCCCAACCAGGCCAGCTTTGCTTGTTGTCCCTTTCCCATTTACCAGACAGCCTGACACACCATTCTTCGTGTTCGAAACTCCACGGTCCCTCGAATCCGGCGTGTTGTTCTGACCACAGTGGTATTAAATGTGGACAACACGAGGCAATCTTCTTTGAATCGGCCAAGCGTGGTAGACTGGACTCCTGGAGCCGCGCCCCTTGCAGCAGCGTAGGCGCCCAGGTCGGCATGCCGAGGCTTGCCCTTCGACCAGCTGCATGAGCAATGATTCGTATATCCCTTTTGATCAACAGACAGTAACCAAGAAAACCCAGTGTTACATGCTGGAAGGAGAGCCTGTAGTCTGGGGTGAGAACTTGGCCTCCAGGGCGGACCAAGCCCAGGACGCCGAAAATCTTGTCTCGAGGGTCGGCGGACTGAGATTCGCAGGCAAGGCTGACTGCTCGAAGTAAGTCGTTTCCTCGATCATCTGTAATGTAGTCGTGCGTTATGAATTCAAGCCACGAAGGGACTTGGTCGCTTGATGAGTCGACGGCCGAGGCAAATGCCTTTGTTAACTGGTCAATGGACCACTCCGCGTCCTTGATCCGCAGTATGACACGGCGCGACAGTACAAGCTCTTGGATCACCCAAAGACGTTGGAAATATCTTCTTCTCATAGCAGTCTGTAGGTCTGGGAGGTCGACGTTCCATAATCCCGGTAATGGTGACGGATATAAATATGACAAATCATTGTTCGAAAGACCCCTAACCACATGTCGTTTCGGAAAGAGGGAAGATGACGCGGTTGGGGGAGCGAGGTCCGGGCCGAGATACACGACAACGCGAGAGGCATTGGTGAAGATGTGTCCCATCTTCGCAACTTGCTCTTCCCTCTCTTGCAAGTCGGTCTGGTTGATGCATATCGCGTCCACCCAAACGGTCCTCACACCCCTTCTCGGGCGCATGTGCCTGAGCATCTCCCAGCAGTTCTCGGTTTGGAGAAGAACGTCCCAGTATGGGCCGATGTAGACCGGCTTCACCAGGGAACTGTCCCCTTCCTCTCCACCCCATGTATAAGAGACGGTCTCGTATTCGTGGCAGCGTTCATCGTCTTGTACCTCCAAATCGACGTGTACAGGATCGTTGGCATCCTCAACAGGGCGGAGAAGTAACAGGCGGAACTCGGAGCTGCTGAGGCGACGCAGGCAAACTTCGGAACTCGGTGAATTTTCTGAAGCTGCGTCTTCGACTGTTTCCTTTCTTGCTTTTTCCCCGGCCCCCTTTTTGGGCGTCGACTGCTCTTGTAGTTGAGCTTGCTGTGGCATCCCATCTGACTTCTGATTCGTGTAGGGCACGCACGGTGGCCAACAGAGGTTGAAGTTTCCGGGAGGCTCGTCAGGTGGCATGGACGGTATAGACAATGACTTTTTTTCTTGCGCAGCAAGCAGATCATGCATACTAGGAGAGGCATGACAGCTGTTGCAGTGTGGTCGATATTGCTCCACGACAACGATCGGATCAATGCAGGTTGATTCATGCCATCGACTCATCTTGCCGGTAGCTGCGGGGTTGGCAGTGTCGGTAACGATTTGATGAACGATAATGAGGCGAGTGAGTAGTCAGCGATTGAAGCTAGGTAGCTGCCATAGAACGGAAAGCTGCTCGCGCGGGAGACACAGGTGGCTTCCTGGAGATGTAGAGGGGAGGAGGATAGATGCGAAGATGTAAGTAGAAGTGCGGATGAGCTGGACTAGGAACAGCTGGGCCATAAGTCTGGGCCCATCCAAGTGGAAAACGTCACAGGGAGATCAGGCGTCCAATCATCACACCAGAAGCGTGGCAATGTTGGGAAACCACACTGGCAGTGAAGCGAACCAATCGGTCAAACATCGTTGCCCAGAATCAAGAGCACTGCAGACTTGGCAAGGTGATCATAGTTTCTTTCAGTGACATAGGGTCTGTCTGTATCATTGAAATATTGTTGTGATAGCTTCATGGCAGTGGGCCGCTATTGTAAGTCTCATAGCCTACTTATATTAGGTGTTCCTTATATAAGATACACCTATAAACCTATATATCAGATGATTTCGCTCCGCAGATAGCTTTCAACACGGACAAGTCTTTACCAACCTATCTCCGTAGGCCTTGTGATACGGTTCATCACAAAGATTTACATCGCAGAATGACTTTATATTTACTGTATCGTCTCCAGCGTATAAGAAAAGACAGCCATGACGCCGAGGGACGCCTCGCCCAACCTCAACCTACTAAGCGGTTGGCACACACACCATGAAGAGGTCGACATCCATCAGGTATAACCCCTCCGAGTCGCCGCAGCGTCGCCATCCTGAATCACCCGCCTCGGCACGGGCACAACCAATCTCACATCCGGCAACCGCCTCGCCCACCGAACACCGTTGACGTCCGAGTCTGGCCACGCGTACATCATGTTCATCCTCATAAACAAGAAATCAGAGAAGCGATCAAAGGGCGCCAAGCTGAACTCGGGGCTGCAGACGCGCAACTCCATAAACTCGTACTCCTCAATCCCTCCCCATGTGCGTGGCGTCCCGAGATGGCGATGGTTGCAATCCTCGCAAATGGCGGCCGAATCGTGATGGTGGTTTCGGTAGTGCCACAAATGCAGCGGGTCGACGCCGGCCATGACGTTGATGAAACTGAAATCCAGAACCCAGAGTTCCCCCAGCGAGGGGAAGACGTCCGTCACGACGCGCATGTTCTGCCGCCACCAGTTCGGGTTGAACGCCGGGTTCGCGTTCCCTGCCGGACCGGAGATGACGCGCTGCGGGGAGTCCGGGTGCCAGATCGGGTTCTGCTGGACGTCTGGAGGGGGCCAGTTGGCTGGCATGTTGCCCTCGAGAACGGGGACGACGCCGTGGTCTTGGATGAGGCGCCACGTGTGGTGGTGCGCCATTGTGTCAAACACGTGCTCGAGGCCGTCGTCGTAACTGAGTTCTTCCCAGTTGGTAAAAGTGACGGCGATGGAGGTTAGTTGCTCAAGGAGAGGGTCGAAAGTTACCTGTGGCGCGACACCGCGGTCGTCGTAGAGGGGGATCCTGTCGGTGGTCGTCGGGATACGGACGCAGACGAGGTCCTCGGCTTTGCAGAGGTATGGATCGCCCACGACGTCGCCGGTGCGTTCGTGCTGGGCTATCTTGGTTAGCGACCAGTCGCCTGGCGTGTGGGTGTAGGGGTTCAGGGAGTTGAGAGTGTTGACGTAGGCTCGGGAGTGACCGGAGACTTGAGAGAGGATTCTCCTACGTGACGTGCGGTTGGTGGACAGTCTCAGAGCAGTCCATCCGGGGTCGGTGATAGTTGAGCGGAGGAGAGGGTGAAAGGTGAGGTAATTCGGACGAATAGCCCGGCATTGGCATGCCGCGGACGCCGGGTCGCAGCCGACGACGTGGCGGACAGTCTGGTGAAGGTCGACGAAGCGCATCTTGGGCTCATCCTCTTCTTCGAGGTATGCTTCGTTGTAGACGATTTCTTTGACCTCGCTGGGCAGAAGCTGGAACCTCGTAAAGGGGATCGGTATCTCGGGCTTTTCGACATCCGGGGTTTTGGGAGTGAGGAAGTTCCATTCCATGGTTATGGTCCCTCCCTCCCGACTGACGGAAAAGTCGTGTGGGATGCTTGTGCTCATTTTCATTCGCTTTCGAGTGGTAAATGGAATTTTCCTCCAGTGGGACGCATCTGAATGGAACGGTGATGGCATCGTATTTATTCATCGAACATGAAACCGCGTCATGGTCGCGAGCGTCGAACAATGCTCATAGACGATGTAGTCACCATGGTCTGTCACAAAGGTCGACACTTGTGAACAAGGCCAAGTCTTGGACCCGACGAAACAACCTGATTGTGTGCTTGTGAAGCCAACCTGCTCTGGATAGATCAAAGAGCCAAATCCTTAACAATGCCTGGTAGATCCACCAACGCCTTAAAGACTCTTGTTTTTACATTCGGGTATCACAATACTTACTGTCCCCTACCAATTGGGTAGTTGAACATCAGAAGGCCGTTCAGACCTCCCACCCAGCCGTCGTCGTCGTAATCGGTCGCGTCGCCTTTCCCGGGACCGCAGATGACACAGGGAACGCCGCCCTTCCAATCGCCGTTGGCCGACTCGCCAACCATCTCGCCCTCGACGCGAATCTCGGTGCCTATCGGCGCACCAACGCTGCGCTTGCCGTCGATGCTCACCTCGAGCTCTCCGTCACGGTTCTTGCTGCTGACTTTCAGCGTAACCTTGGTGCTCAGCGGAAGCACCAGCGGCCGGAAGCTGAGACTCCGAGGGCAGATGGGAGTGATGAGGAGCGACTTGACAAGGGGGTGAATGATGGAGCCGCCGGCGCTGAGACTGTACGCTGTCGATCCCGTGGGCGTGCTCAGGAGAATTCCGTCGGCGACGGCTTCGGTGAGGAATCGGTTGTTGAGGTAAATGTCAATATGTGCCAAGTGAGGTTTCGGTCCGCGGTGGATAAGGAGCTCGTTCAGGGCGTGAATGGGTTGGGGGATATCTCGTTTCGTCAGGATGGTGTCCTCGGGAGGGGCGGCAGGGAGATGCGCCTGCGATTTGGTCGTAGGAAGCAACTGACTATTGATGTTTTGGCCATTGGTGTCGTAGACGCCGACTCGTAACCTGTGCCTCAGCAGGATCTTGGCTGCCCGGCTCGGCCCCATGCTCTTCCCTGGCGAATGATGCCAGCCATTGGCGCCTCCGTTGTTTGGTTCATGTTCCTTCTCTCCGCTTGCGACTCGTGTGTGTGGTGTCAACAGGTCCTCGACGGCGACGTTGCTCCCGCTCATGTAGGCCTCTCTCCAAGCTCTCTTGTATTCCTCAAATTTCCACTCCGCCAAAAAGCCGATTGTACCAAAGTTGAAGGCGAGAACCGGGGGCACTGAAGAGTACATGCTGTAGTGGCTCGCCGCGCGCAAGATGGTTCCATCGCCCCCTAGCGTTGTAATCATGTCGATCTTGTCCGGAAAACTCGAGGGATCGCACGTGTATATGGGGAAGTTGAGGGACTCGTGCACCATCTGAGCCACTCTAGGCTCAAAGATGAGGTTCAATCCTGTATATGTGGTGTTGAGGTGTTTCGCAAAATCAATCGTGGCTCGGAGGACTTGAGGTGATCGCAGTTTCGGCATCAGGAGGATGTTTCGCGGCGGCGTCGGCCAGTGGAGAGACAGCAGTCCAGATGTGGAGTTTGGAGGATCGCGGTACTTGGGTACTATCCTCCGCGGTAGATGCGATACATCGAGGATGTCGGCGGCGCGTACGGAGGCCGTTGTGGAAAACTTGAGCGGTTGGAATGGGAGATTCGGCGCCGCAACCAGAGGTCGCGCGCGGAAGCGGAGTGCTCTTGAGCTGAGCATCATGGCTGTCTTGTAGTGAATCAGGCCAGACACAGTTCTTGAGTGTCGTTCATGGTCTACCCATCGGCTTCGGACCGTTCGGGTGAAGGCTAGGTTGTGTCGCGAGCGGTGTCGCGAGCGAAGAGGTCGGCAGAGGCAGAAAAGATGGGAAAATGTAATTCTGAATTGGCAATGACGACAAGCCCATTCGCTGCCCCACTTGAGCTTTGACCGACCGAGCTCACCGAGATGACTCATCAGGGTGGGGCCGCATGTGGCGCGGCCCCGCTTGATGAACAGCCGGCAACTGTGGATGTATACCCGGAGCAGTCGGAGCCGAACCTCAGGGCCGTTGTCTTACGCCAGCTGTTGGCTATTGACGAGGCCATGGTGAGTGGTACGGATCTAAAGGAGACTTTTGAGATTTTTTTCTGACAGAGACGATGTTGCTAGGTCCATGACCATGTATTGGGGCTTCCGACCTGGTCTAGATGCTTCAATTGATACTGCACTCCAGTACATCCCCCAACTCCTTACACAGTCAAGCTCACGACCTTGGTTTGCCAGATGCCATTTACTTCTGTAGTTGCGATGCAGCCAGCTGCCCCAGCTGATCGAAACCCTGCGCGCTCGTCAACCGCAGCAGACTGGCCCCAGCCCCGATGGTGTGCTTCCACCAGTTGCGAATCTCCATCGTCATGAGAGAGTCAACACCGAGCACTAACGGCGATAAGCTAGTATGAATCCCATCCTCGTCAACTTCTCGCATGAGGAATCCGAATAACCTCGGCGCTATTTCCCGCGACAAACATGCCATGGTAGCCAGCTCTGGCGGATGGCTTTGCAGATACGAATCATACGATACGAAATCTGCCATGCCTGATGCGCCTGGTTTTTCTGGAGACGCATCGATCACCTCAATTTCGTCGGGTTTGAGCACCATTCGAGGGTCCTCCTTCCAGATGACTCGGTTGCTCGAATTATCGATCGGAACGGTGCAATCGAGATCAACCACGAGCTGACCGCTGGAAGCACCCTGTCCATCTTGTTTACTGGTCGGTCGAGACTGGGCGATGGCGAGGTTGATGACGCCGGCGATTTTCTTCTTTGAAGAGGTCCTCGAGAGAATGGCCTGTACGGCGTTTTTGTCCCCAGTGTCGCGTGAGATGGCGGCAGTGCAGACATCCATCCCTTGCAGTCCAGCCATAAGAGCTTGGTCGTCGCTCTTTGTGCCCGCAGATCGGGAGAGAAACGTGATTTCCCGTGCTCCGTGAGATGCCAACTATCTTGCGATGGAGCTTCCTAGGCCTCCCGTCCCTCCGACGAGCATGTAGGCTGCGTCTGATCTAAAGACAGGAACTGAAGTCGGACGGATGTCGTCGAGCTCACTCAGAGCATCGTCGCTCAGATCCATGACGACCTTGCCAATGCGACTTCCCCTGTAAAGATACCTGAAAACATCTTCAATCTTTCCATGAGCAAATGTGCGCTGAGGTTGAAACAGGGGAAACGACGCCCTTCTCATACAACTCCACACACTGCTCTTGTAGCCTTGAAACAATGCTCGGATCCTGTGCCGCGAGGTTCGCCATCTCCACGCTGATGAACGATCGATTATCGTCAAAGGCAACCATGGTAAGCTTTCCGCCAGCCAGCGTGTCCCGCTTGCCCAGTTCGACTAAGCTTCCATGAGGTGCGACGCATTCCCACGACGCGTGGAGAAGTTCACCCGAGAGTGAGTTAAGCACGACATCAACACCTCGACCGCCAGTTGCCGCCTTGACACCTTCGACGAAACTGGTATCCCTTGAGGAGAAGATGTTTTCTCTCGTGATACCCCCATTCTTTCGCCAAAAAGTCATTTTTATCCTCGTTCCCAACCGTCGCAAAGACCTTTGCATGATCTCATCACCCAGCAAATCCTCACACAGCGTTCCGACCCCGACGTCTCACGCGATTGAACTGGTTGGTCGCATCTCAGCCAACTCTTCCTCTTCCGACTCGTCATCATCAACCGCAGTCTGGTCTATAGCTCGGTAATTCCCTTTACGCAGCCATGCCCATTCCTTGGCCGACGAAACGACGAACAAACTCGTCACCACGCTCGCGATGCCAATCATGGCCAACAGGTTCACAGTGTTCCGCCAGATGACCCAATCCAGCAGCAGAGCCCACAACACCTGCGAGTATATCATGATCGTGGCGGCGGAAGTCGAGTCGCCGGCGACACCTGCCGTCAGCAGATATTCCTGAAGCGTTTCAGCCGGGTGCATTTCTATGAAGCGACGGTCAGAGCGCTCACCATCGTGAAACCAAACACTCCCAGTGGCGTCAACTTCAGCCAGGCCAGAGGACTCCGCGTGAGGTGAATGTTTTCCATCAGCACAAATGAAGTGACCGTGACGCTGACGACAGTCCACGCGAAATAGTTGACGCTGTAAAGCGGATGTGCTCGCTGGCCGATGCATCGTATCGCCGTCAGGGCAACCTGTGAGACATGTCAGTAGCCGTGTTGATGAACAAAACCAATGTGGACTTACTGCCCCTCCACAGACGCTGAGCAGCCCGAACCCAAAGCCCATCATGCGCTCCTGGGATGTGATTTTGCTCCCAGCTTCTCTTGCTGTTGCCGTAGCGATGGCCGCTGGTTTCGGGTCGAATAAGACATCAGGCTGGACGACCAGAACGACGCCAATGAGGGCAACGAGAGATCCAATTCGATCAATCACTTCAAACGTGCCAAAGTCCATGTACTTTGTCAAGATCATGGCGGCCAGCGGACCAAGGAAATTCAGAGCGGTGGCCTCGCTCAGCTTTAGATACATGATGGAGACTGAGCACGCGTTAATACACAGGCAACTCACATTGCGAGCGGAGAATTGCGTCTTACAGTAGAACCCGAATGCTCCGAATATCCCGGAAGCTGCTCGTAATGCAAACAGCGGCCTTGCTTCTGTGAGACCCCACGGAAAGCTGGACGGCTCATTTCGCCACAGTAGGATCGTGGACCCGATCCCCGTGATCAGGAAGCGGACGAAGAGAACCTGGAACGGGTGAATGGGCTCGTCGCCCGTCTCGAGGAATTTCGCAAGGCCATTGAGAGCAGCGGCTGATACTTGCGATGCCAACACCAGCAGCGACGGCCTATGACGCTCCAGGAACGAGCGACTCACGCCTTTGTCCATGTCTGCGAGGCTGAATGGGAGGAGATGTTGCTACTGAACAGCTCTTCCCCCCTCACCACCCACATGCATGTTCGCTCACACACTCATTCTTTGGATGAAACATGGCTTACTGTGTACTCGGGAGAAGCCTCGGCGGAGAATAGGCACTTGGTTCTTCCTGTTCCGACGAGACCTGGCGTGGAAGGGCTCAACGCAGGACTGGGAAGCAAGAGGGGTAAACAGCATAAGCTTTCGCAAACAGGAATTCGTGGTGAAACGCGGTGCGGTGCGGTCGGGTCGTCCTCTTCTGAATGCTCCGTGCCTTTGCAGGTGAAGCACTGACTGCGTAGCTCGGACCGAGTCAGGTCCTCGTTAGACTGCGACTCCAGAAACCTTGATCGCGGGACTCGGAGCTGGCCGGAATTTGGGGCGTTCGGGGCCGAGGGACTCATGGACCGGGTTGGGTAGAGGTCCGGTGGATGGATCATGGAGGATCGGTTGGGAGAGTGACTGGTATGGAATGAGGTATTAGTTTCTGGGAATTTGCATTCGAGGAGGTTTCCAGAAGGCTTCTCGAATCTCGAACACCTCGGTAGCTGTTGCTAGGCCTCGCGTGTTGACGACAACATGGCAAACTACATCAACGCCAACTCGCAAACGACTCTGAGCCCACCGCAGTCATCATGGGTCGACCTCAGCCAGCTGGGCCTGCTAGGCTCGATGGACACGGACAGCTATGTGCCGTATCTCATGGCCATCATTCTGGTGACTCCCGAGGTCCAGTGCTGGCGCTTTGGTTCCGGAAGAACAAGCTCGCCGCGTTTCCCGTGGTCAACAAGACCAAGAATGAGTACCTCGCCCATGAAAAGGCCATGATCGCACGCGGAATGAAGGACTATGACGGCAAACAGTTCAGAGTAAACATCAGTCTCGGTGGCGGCGTCATTATCCTCAACCCGGGTGTCATGCCCGGAGTGCGCAACGACCACTGCTTCGACTCAACCAAGTTTCTCCTGCAGGTTAGGGGTCTCTCTTGGACTACGATTCTAGCTGTTCGAAAGCTCACATATGCCAGCCCGGGCCCCGCGAGACCATCGCGCCCATCCTGGCGTCGCGGCGGGCGCAAAAGGCCGCGGAGCTGGAACTCGAGTACCACGACGCGCTCCACTGGTACGAGTTGGCGGCGTGGAAGATGGGCGTGGACTACGACCCCGCCGCCCAGCAGCTGGGCCTGTCCATGTCGGCCATCCTGACGAGCAACGACCTGATGTCGATAAGTCTGATGGACCTCTGCGAGAACCCTTACGTGTTCGAGCCGCTGAGAAACGAAATCTGGTCCGCATTGGGAGATGGGGGGTGGAAGCTGAGCAACTGTACAACACGAAGCTTTTGGATATCGTGTTGAAGGAGACTCTGCGCTTGAAGCCGGTTGCTGCTGGTAAGTTGACGCCATCCCTGTGAGATGAAGAGTTCTCCGCGTTGCTATGTTTATTAATCGGGACTTATTTCCGTATAATGTTCAGTCAGGCAAGCAAGAAACAAGCTTGTGAGCAAACAAGATTTGCCAACACGTACCTTTCGGGCTGGTTCAGTCGGTCTAGGTCGTCGAGTCATGGACGAGGTCCATCTCGAGGACGGTACCATCCTCCCCAAGGAGTCAGGAATCGCCATGTCTCCCGAGTAGATGTTGAATCCCGAGAAGATGTAGGATCCCGAAATCTACGAGAACCCGCGAACCTACGACGAGTACCGCGAACCTACGCATACGCGAAGCTTCGGAGCAGGGCGAGAAGACTGCGCAGCTCGTCAGCACGAGCCCGGAGCACCTCGGCTTTGGCCTGGGCATCCACGCATGTCCGGGACGTTTCTATGGCGCAAATACGGTCAAGCTCGTCATGTGCCACCTGCTGCTCAAGTACGATGTTAAGCTGGTCGAGAAGGCCAGCACGAACCCGCTAGAGTTTAGCTTTTCCATGCTCGCGAACCCCACGGTAATGGTCTTCGTCCGGCGGAGACCGGCGGAGAAAGAAGCAGGTCTGCGTTTAGAGCTGGGGGAGCAATAAACCTAGGAGGACGAAGGCGGAGCTGAGCCTGTTCATCTGAGGGGCCATGATCAAAAGTATAAGGTCATATTAGAGTCGTCGCAAGCAGCTTTCGGAACTTCTGAAGGGTGGAGAAACGTGAAGTAAGTCTTTGAAGTATCAATCAAGCTACATGAGCTAACAGCTTTAACTGCTGTGATTTTGAGTTCACTTTGAGAACGCAGCTTTACTGCCAACCCTAATGGATCTTCCAGGATACGTGTGATTGTGTAAAGTCAATTGCAAGACTGTTAGTAATAGGCGCATCATGTTCTGATTTGTGCAGATTTAATGATCGTGACAATATGTTTCAACTTAACATCTTGGAAATCGACAGGGGCCAGACGTTGAATCACGAATTGAAACTATTCGTAAGTTCAAACGCTGTAAATGCTACTACCTATTGGTGTCATTCTCGTACCGTGCCGTCGTCATGTCGCTTGCTATGCTTTTCCGTCGTGTGTTCTGTGTTCGAGCCCTCAGTGAGCCCGAACAACTTGCACCAACTCCAGATAGTGATCCAGCAACGATGCCTCGTCACTCTCCAGGCTCAACCTTCCAAACAGACCACCGCAAATCGCCAAGTATGGCATGGCCGTCTTTCGATTGCTCTCATCGCCGTTGACGAGGTAATAGACAATAAAACACAGCGAAACTAGAAGCAGCTGGCCCATGTCACCCCACAGCGTGCTTGGTGATCCGATATCCCTGGTCAAGACATTAGCTTCACATCGTCGATACTTTCACAGCAGGCAGAACACACTTTTCAAGCCCCTTCTCCCAGAACAGGCCGCTGTTGGCCAGCTTCACCACGGCAAACGCCGACTCCGCGCAACGCTCCATGCACCTTTCCCTGGTCTGCCCTGCTACTCCCGAGGGATCGCCGTCATCCGACGAGAGCGGCGTGATCCACGGGCAGTGGATGAAGAAGATGGCCCGGTGGTACATGCAAAACACCCTAAACGCTTTTCTGAGCCCTCTGTCGTCACTGATGACCTGAAGCGTCTTGGCGTTGTGAGCCTCGCTCAGCGGCGCGGGCAGACCGGTCGCCCACTCGTTGAGCACATGGCAGCTGGCTTGCAACCGGTCTCGACGATCGTAGGCCGACGTGAAATTGTTGAGCGCCCGCGGGCTGTACTGGAACTTGAGGATGGAGTGCAGGACTTCTGAAAAGGTGTAGGATACCGCGACCATGTCGTCTCCGCGCTCAAAGGAGGGAAACCGACTTCCCCAGCCAAGGTCGAGGATCTGAGAGTATCAGACACGCTAGCTTGAGAGAATCGCGATGGGTAGATGCTTACAGGAAGCATGCCATGGTGGATGGCGTACTCAGTCTCAAGGCTGTACAGAAACCAGACACTCCGCTGCGCGAGCTCGTGTTCCTGCTCACCCATGCTCGGCTGCTGTCCCCTAGCCGCGTGAACGAGGCGCAGATCCCGCGCGCAACAGACGGCGGCCGTGATCTTCTCCCACACGAGCGACTCGTCGCACATGCAGGCCACCACCGCCTGGAAGAGAGATTAGCCCGCTGCTGAGTCGCGGTGACGAGTCGGTGACGTGAAGAGCTTACCAATGCAAGCGTTGCTTGGAGCTTCAGCAGGCTGTTCGGACAGCCCTGGACCGTTTTGTACAGGTCCAAGGCCGAAGCGAGACGGGTTTGGGCGTCGCGGACCTCGTCTGACGTGGGTGCTTGTCTGCTCCGCTGGCAGGCCGTGTAGCACCCGATGGCGAGTATGGCCTCGCTGAAGGCGATGACCAAGGGGTTCGCCTCGGGTTCGCGGGCTTGGTTGATGAGTTTGTCCACGGCTTGTCTTGTCAGGAAGCTGCTGATACTACGCAACTGGTCAGTTCCTGTATGTCCCGAGACTGATGTAAACGTGAGTGGACTCACGGACAGCAGTCCTCAAAGCAGGCTGTCGCAAAGCCAGGTCAGCAAGGATTCTTAGATTCCACATGGACTGCTTACCGTCACAGTACCGAGAGCTCATAACGTCGCTGTCGGTGTATCGCCCTGGGAGGTCAAGTTTGCCGTTATTCGGCATTGCTCTGCTCCCGCATAGTACTCTCTTCAGACCGTTGACGATCGTGATCATCTCAGTCTGATGGGGGGGCTCCTTGCTGCTCCGCGCGATGTAGTTGGGGAGGCCGTATAGGCTTGAGGCGGCAAAGTCGACGTGTGTCGTGACGTCGTTTGGGTCCGGCGGCCTCTCTGGAGCTGGGGAGTTGGCTGAAGGTTTGCTGATGAGGGAAAATGTGGCATTCTCGAAGGTGAGCAACTGCATAACTACCATCAGTCACAAGCCCATACCCCTGTCCGTCGTTCGTCAACATACCATGTCGTAGTCGGCAGGACTGGCTATCTCAGTATCTGCGTTTTGCGGCGTTTCTCTCGCTGTTGACGGGATCAGAGTCGGCGAAGCGGTGAACTTGTCATCGAGCATCGGCGAGGCAAACTCAAAGTTGAACGCCGAGCTGCTCGAATCCGAGGGCGTCGTATTCAGCAGTTCCATAAACTCATCCTCGCCGGGCAGAGGCATATCCAGCATACCCGTTTGGTCATGGTAGCCATCGGTGAGCGCAAACTGAAGCAGGCAGTGGAGGTCGTCTCTCTCGCCCCGGTCTGAGGTGTTGCCGCAGTCATCGGTCGAGTTCGGCGTGAGGAGCGTATTGTCGCACATAAGCTGCTGCCAGGCATCGTACGAGGACAAGTTCTCGTTGTGGTTGTTATTGATCTCGAGGCGTCGGACGTTCGGAGGCGGTCTATCGTTCGTAGGAGCGCTGGTCCGACGAAGTCGAGTGGCGAGGGGCGGATAGCAACATGCTTGGCTGTTGCGCTGGTCTCAATGATTAGCGATCCCCTTACAAAAGACATAAGGTTCTCAGTATACACACACCTCGCAGTTCAGACACGGGTCGGCACCGTCGCCTGCAATGTCAGAATGCATCATCTCACCGTCAAAGGTGACGTCCAACACTTACATCGCACTTTGCGAGATCTGCACGCTTCACAAGCGCCTCTTCTACGGGTGATTCTACGCATGCTGGTGTCTGGCTCTCGGCGAAGGCAAGCAGAGTTGCGGGTAGTGTTCTAGAAAAGCGGGAGACATATGTGAGGTTGCGGGAGTAAAGATGAGCAAAGTACCAGCCTTTGAGGCTTCGTCTACGGGAGAGGCCGGCTGTGGCTGCAAGATTAACTTGGGCTTGACACCAATCAATTTAGGTTCACCAAATAGAGACGGGAATCGATGTCTTAGACTCTTTGATCCAGACTGTACTCCGATAGTCATGTATTGATCTAGACATTGGCGGCCCAAGGAGACTTCCGTTGAGAAAGCGGTGTCTCTGCGTTGGATGGGGACCTTGCCTTGAAGCCTTCGATGATCCAACCATCCATCCACAAGCTTTCCAAGGGTATAATAGCATACCGAATATGGACGACTCACAGGCCCAAGGGTAGCTCATTGACACGAGGGGGTCGTATATGCATCGACAGCACGTTGCTGCGCTTGATCAAGAGCTACTGAGATTTTGTCAAACTTTGCTTTCCCCTCACCACTCACGACCTGTTTGGTTTCGAGCCTCGAAACCTGCTCTGGATGCGAAGCAAATAGCCTTTATAGATGACTCGCCGCAACGTGGGGTGAAAGGCCAGCAAGGGTCATCAACTTCTTAAGCTCAGTACAATATCGTGATTACGTGTATCCGTCCAAGGACCAATATCATTGGATGAATCACCCCATCTATCCGCTCAATGACGAGGTGCTTTTGTAAATTTCCCAGAGTGCTAGTCGAGTTACCGAGCCCCCTAGTCTGCCCGGCATGTCAAACACCGCTTTCAATAACCCCAGCCCTGATCTCTCCGGACCGATGTGGTGCCTCTCACTTCGTCCGCGAGATATACAGCTTAGGACCCTCGGTGAGATCCTGCAGCATCCTGTCTCCAGGGCGTCCTTGCATTCACGGTCACTCAGTCACTGAATGTCTAGAACATTTGCCTAGCCAGCTACGGGATGGGCGTCTGGAGATCCGATATTCTCCCATCCCCGTCCCTCCATGTGGGTTGTGTGGCATCACTACTCTAGCTACAAATAAACGGAAATGGACGCCGAGTGTACGGGTCTGGGCTTCGTAGCGGGGCGTATCATTTGCCGCAAGCTTGTATTGTCGAGTCAGGCCAAGGACCACCGAGGAGACAGACTCTGACTAGCATTGCCGCCGCCATAGACTTAACCTTCGGCGTTGCGTGGAAGGCCTTGAAGGTTGCTAGAAACAACAGATGGTATGGCCGATCCGAGTAATATGCTGCCCATCGAAGAGGAGCTCACGATGGAAAGCCTTCGGACTTTGTCGTGATGCCGTCGTCACTTAGTCGTTGAGTCAGGACAGTTCGTTAGTGATGCCACGCTCGGTTCAGGAGCCGCTTCCCCGGGACCGACTTCACGTTCCGCACGTGCCGTGGCGAGGACCCGTGGGACCCTCCCTCCGCGGGGATGGGACACGTCGGCCTGGTCATGGCATACGAGTCGCTGGACCGTCCTGGATCCAACGCTGGCGAACGTGGCCACGAGCTTGCGCGTGGGTGGGAAGGTTGGTATGACTCATGGCTCTCTGGCGTTTGAACCGCTGCTTGATGTCGTTGATGTGGAGTTGTAAGACGCAATACTGCCGAGCCGATTTGGGGACTTTGGGCTGAGGTCGAAGAGATGTTCCCAATCCTTGCCCTTGAATCGGTATGTGGGACTCTACACTGCCGTCTTAGGTACCACCTGATCTATCCACGCCCTATTCCACGCCTCTCGTCAAATGTGAAGTGATAGTGTGTGGTTTAAGATCGGCAGGGTCGATCAAAGGTTCTCGTGGTAATGCCGAGCAACGGAAACGTGTTGAAAATGCATCGTTGCACCTTACAATAACTTTGAATAATCCGTGTTTAGAGGGGAACGTCAGCCTCCCCACAGCATCGCAGTGCAGCGATACAAGCATTGATCAGTTTCTTGATTAGGCAAAGCGAGGATATTTTGCCGGGCTCGAAGGGGTAACTAACCGTTTTACAGCAGAGATGAACTATCGTGATCCTCACAACTGGCATCTACCATCAAGCCAAACGGCAGTACTGGACTTTACCGGAGTGATTTACGCGGTACGACCCTGCGAACGGTTGGCCTCGGCTCCAAGGCGCTAGACCGCCTTGCTCTTATGGTTAATCATCCCGCGGGCCGTCTGTAGTGTGCGATTAGAATTTCTATCGGGCAGAATACTCAGAACCCAATGACTCGAATTATCCTACGTCCACAATAGCCGCGGACCCGGAGGATACATACCAGCTGGTCTGGTCCTTGTTCATGGCTGTAGGTAATTTCAGAAGTCGAGGCATTTTGAGCTTACGCCCGTCCACTTGCAAACCTTGACCAAACTACCCATGGGCCATAACGAAGGTGACAAGGGTCCCGGCGTTTCCGACATGCACTATCTCATGTGAAACGTCGACATCACTCGACTGAAGGCATTTATACTCAAAGTACTCTCAAGTACTCAGAAATATGTGATGCGTTAACAATTCGACACAGCTGCCAACTCAAGGACAATGTAAAAGGTAAGGCCCGTGATAAAAAGTGAAAAGAGTGTTTAGATGAAGTATGTTATGAAGGACTTTTTCAGTTTACAAATATAATTGAGGCTATGATGAGCCTCTTCGCAGAACGTTTACCTAGTTGAACTGTAGAGACGAGTTGTTGGGAAAGAAGAGACCCCAAAACAAGGAAACACCATGAGATCTATCAGTGCCCAAAACACAAATGGGCAAACAGCTGCATAGTAGGCGCAGCAAGCATGCAGAGGAGTTAACCTTTTCGGTCTGTTCAAGGGCAACTTCTCTCGCATGCACATCTTTTCCAACTGCGTTTGAATTTTGAGTAGATATCAATAACAGGGTAGTCTACTTGTGTATCGCCCTTGGGCGTCAGCATATACGGTTTGGGGTAAAACCCTGCTCATGGTCGCCGAAAACCAGAGGCCTAATCAGCATGGATTCTATTCGAAGCACAATGAATTGGTCTTTTGCAGTTTCCAGCGACAGTTTGTCCGTACTACTTGTCCGTCTCTAACCGGAGTACTATCTGTCACTCAAAGGTGAGTCGAGCTGTGCAAGTTGCCACTTTTATCAACTCCCATACACATCACAAGTCTACTCGCAACTGAAAATCTTCAAGCAGAGGCGCCAATCCTGGGTCTGGGCGTGTAGACGAATCCGTCCGGCAACTTGAAGCTATCCTCGATAGACCGCTTCTGAGCGCCCTGCTTCTGAACGTACGGCCTGGGAGGCTCATACTCTCCCTCGTACGACAGAGAGCCAGGACCGCTGTAGGCCTCGATCTTGCTGACAACCTTGGCGTCAAAGGCTACAGTCTCGTCGCCAATGGTGTTGTCAGAGTTGACCGTCGAGCCCTGCACGCACTTGCCCCGGCCCCAAGCAGTGTCTGCGGTGACGTTCCAGATCGCCACGGGGTTCACAATCATCTGCTCCGTGTAGAACAGACGACAGTTGGCCGCCTCGTAGACAAAGTGCTCGGGGAAGCCATCTTGGTTCTTGCGCGCGTAGGCGTTGCGGTAGTTGAAGCCGCCGGCTTGGGCCAGGCGGGGCAGGAGAGGTGGTTCGTCGGTGCTGGGCAGGGAGTCGTAGGACTCGACGAGAAGTTTAGTGTTGTCATGTTCCAGCGCGTCGCCCTTGATTTGCGTGACGGCTTGCTGAACTTCGACGTAGTTTAGGACCTGGGCTCCCTCAACGCCTCCGATGGCCTGCATGGCCGCGTTCAGAGGACGGCCGCCGAGGGCGATGGTGCGGACGCCGTGTTCCCTGACCAAGAGCCCGGTGAAAATGGTGCAGGTGGACGCGCAGCCGCCGTCGGTCACGACGACGATGTTCTCGGGGCTGAAAACTTGGGTCCCTTGGCTCGGGACGTAGCCGGCTTCGCTCTGGTTGTAGCGCAGGATGTTGGTCACGTTCTGGAACGCGACGAGCTCGGGGCCGTAGAGGTCGTCCCAGCCATTGTACGGTTTTCGGTCTGCGTCGAGAAGCGAGCCGATGATCCCTTGAAGGACATTCTTTGAGCTTTCTGAGGCGGTTTTGCCGAGGGCTTCGAGGGCTTCATTCGCGCGGAGGCGGGTGCCGTCCCAGATGTCGGTGACGTGAGGGAAGAGCTGATTGTAGAGCTGGAACCCGGCGCTAATCAGACCACCCCCGTTGCCTTGGACATCAATGATGAGCTTCTTCTTGCCAGCGTCCTTGGACTTCCGGAGAAAGTCATTCACCGTGCGGGCGGCTTCCTCGATCTCGAAAGTGGCGTTGATCTGAGACTCGGGGATGACCCAGGGGGAAAAGGAGAGAATTGCGAGAACGGCGACGTCGTCATACTCGGTCCCGTTCAAGAAGTAGCCGGAAATCCAGCTATGCTCGTGAAACGCAACTGGTTCCGGGTAGCCAGAAAGCTGTGTCGCTGTTGGGGCGGTAGAAGTAGGAGAGGTTGAAGATGTTGCGGTGGCAGACGCGCTCGAAGAAGCCGAAGTAGTGGTTGCAGGCACCTCGAACTCCTTGTGGAGACTCTCGGCACTGTCGATGTGTGGGAGGGTGGTGTTGTGGACTCTGGCCCAGATCTTGTTGACGTATATCGTGCCGTTGGTGAACTTGATGACTTCCTCGTCGGGAGTTGCTCCAGCATAGCGGACGCGGAAACTGTCTCCTCCGCCCTGAGCACCACTGGCCGGGTTGACGAACAGCGCATTGTACTTGGCGTCGGGATCTTGGTTGAATTGGGCGTATGAGTGTGCCTCTAGAAACTCTGCAATGGGAACGCCGTCGATAGTGTCGATGTCGTATACGTCAGTGTTGTTGATGACGCTCTTGTCAAAGTCGCTGCTCAGATGGACGCGAGGAAGGCCAGTTACTTCGTCGGCAACAGACACCACACCTTGAAAGCTGGCAAATGCAAAGATATTGAGGATGGCGGGCTTGTAAGAGAAGTGGCCATCTGATGCTTGAATGAACTGCGATCTGGTGAGAAGGGCTGTTGAGTTTTTGGCATTGCTGGTTGACTCACGATATCCCGAAGGTTGGTAGCAAAGTCAACCTGACTCTCGTACTCGTCCTTGGTCAACTTTGCCCTGATCTGACCAAGACCAGCAACAACATCAACACCCGGAATCAAATATCCTTCCGGGGGATCTGCGAGTGGCTCTAGAGTGCTCTGAAATAGAATGTAAGGTTCGATGTAGTTGAGAAGATCCAAGTCTCTCTCCTTGTCCACCGGGACTGAGCTGAGACAGTTCCAGGCCAACGAAGGCGCAATGTTTGCCAGTGTTGCTTCAGGCTTGTCGGCAAGGTAGGACTCGGCCGCAGCCTTGGCGATGCCACAAGCGTTTTCCGGTGCTGGAGTTGTGTAGTGAGATTGAGTAGATGTCGTGCAGGTGGGCTGGTCACTTGGCTTGACTGCAGCCGTAGCCGCAGTGCTGGCGAGAGCCAGTATATAGGTAAACGTGGATGAACGCATCATGTCTTGCGATGTTGAGATTTTGAGTATATACGACAACCGAGATATCAGCCAGGATAGGCGATGATGCTTTGTGGGATATCTTGTGCCCAATTGAAGACATCTTTGAGAACTTCACTCGAGCCTTATATGATGGCTGCGCAAGACTGGAGAAACTAGCAGCAGGCCTCCATCACCAGGTTTCTCACCCGCCAACAGCCTCATTCTAAGCGCATGCTTGGGACGCCGACCAAGCGCGAAATTGCGCGACCAATTCCCACGCAGGACGACTTGTAAACGGCGCCACCCAGGCAGCCTTCAAAAGAAAGTAGAGACCATGGCTGAGTTAGCCGGCGCTAGTGTCGACCTGCCTTGATCCGCGGTCCTCCCCCAGCTGTCCAGGATCATTTCGCGATGTGAGAAGTCGACGAAGTGCCACCAGAGTGCCGCCAGGATGAGAATCCTTCAGCTGATGACGTCCCATAGTTGCGGTCTTCGCGTATATAGCTGCCTACATGGCCCGCATCGGAACTGGGCTGAAAGGCGGGATGGTCATTCCAAGCTGATAGAGAAAGCTATTTTCGGGATGGCTTTTTTGTTCAGTCCATCCATTTTCTGACTGGCTTGCCGCAGTCTGGTAGCGCGCTCATAAGCATGCGGTGAAACCACAGCTTGGCCGGCAGAACGCATCGACACGTGAAAGAGAGATTAATTTTCCTGCAGGATTCTTGCGGCATCAGGAGAGAACATCGTGCCATGTCGGTGAGAAGGAAGCACTTGAGACGTCTGTGGTTGACGTCCGAGTTGATGGATCAATAACAGGAACAACGCCACGTTGGACGAACTCCAGGCAGCAAACAATCACAGGCACGACCCCTGCTCTCAAAGATCAACACCTTGGCATCGAATCTCGACTCCATTAAGGATGCACCGTTGCACTTGATGTCGAAAAGAGGCTTCAAAGCTCAGTGATCGACCGGGCCGTTGGCTGAACATGATTCACTACTGTTCTTGGTACCTTACCTTACCGTATAGCTATCCCCAATGGTCTCGTAGATCTCTCAGCAAAGATACAATACCGGTAGGGCTGTGGAGTCTTGCAGCCCGCCGACTTCTGGAGCAATTCACGATGCTTGGCGTCAGCCACTTTTTTTACTTGTTCGAGTCATGCAGGACGTTATCACGGCGAGCACCGCTAGTTGGCCATGGTGTCACTGTCTTGGAGTACCATGATACTGCTGAAGCCGGGGGCCATCGGCGCCGTGCCGGGCTAATACGGGGGTTTCCGAGTTCGAACGGAGGCTCATCTTACCCACCACGATCCGCCTCGGTGGGAACAGGCAACGCCATGCGCGGCACTTGAAGGATCTACAATCTTCGGACCAAACGCCATCCTCGGGACCTTTCCTGGCGCACAAGAGCTTTGCCGCAATAGGCCAACCAGCCGACAGTGATCACTCGAGCGTTGAAGTGGTGTTCTGGAAGCTTTTCTCATGGTGGTCATCGAATCCTTGATCGCGACAGATGCTGGAACCGCGCCAAGAGGGGAACATCAGACGAATGATCGAGGGCATATCATGCCGAAGCCCTCGATCGTCGATTGTATTGCACAAAGAAGTGGCCCGAGGCCGGTAAATAGATCTGGCTGTGTCTTTCGTTTCTACACTCGACTCATCACGGAGCCGAGAGCGTTTCGGGGCCGGCCAATTCATTCTTGATTTCACTTCCCAGACAACGCGCGACCGCCGACGATCTCGCCGAGGCCAAGGCCATCTTATCGCTGTCTTGTTCTCGCAGCGCTGCCCTTCGACGACACACACACGTTTGAGATTGAGGAAACATGTCCATGATCTCATGGGGACATATCACGACTTCTTCCGACTAGAAACACAAGCCTTGGTGGACATACCAGTGACGGTAATTCATGCCATTTCCAACTGTGTGAGCCGGCAATTGTTGCTTCAAGTTTCGTTCACCTTGGCCTAATTACCGTTTGGCAATGGCAGCGAGATCAACGCATGGCAAAGCTTTCTCTCAGAGGAAGCTCATGCGAGAAACACTAGAAGCTTATCTTCATTGTGGTGGTTCCGTGTCAGCTGTCGGAGGAACTCAAAACGTGCCGCCGCGTGGGACGATACGAAGCCTAAGACCAGCAAAGCAAGGCTTTCGGTTGGAATACCTAATCGGACCGAGCCCTCGCCCCCGAAGCCAGCGGAATCTCCCTCGTCGGGTTCTTTTAATGTGTGCCTGGAGGCTTTGAAGCAAGAGTAAATCGTCGTGACCAGCACTGCGAATTGCAACGCATGAAGCCATACCATTGAGTGTCAACAAAGCCCCCAAGGCCATGTGTTACACCTGTTCCAAACTTTGGACGAGGCGAGGGGCGCCATTCGTCATTCGGTCTGAGCTGATAAAGCGAGCCGCGGCTAAGGACATGCTGAGTGCTGCGTTTCCGTCTGAAGGCTATGTAAGTGTCATGTGTGCTGGCGTTTCTTCACGTTTTTGGTGGCATCCCAACCCGCAGGTCTGGTATTTTTCTGGCAGTCTCATGTCTGCATTACTTCTAGAAAATTTGCCTCTGCTCACAAGTTTCGAGGACTGCCATGCGTGTGGTCCGGTCACCCAGTTAAACTTCGGTCCGAGACGCTCTCGCTCGAGTTTAGTTAGGCTGCTCCAGACAGTCAATCCAGACAGTCCCCAGACACTCTATTGTCATGTTCCGGCCGGTGGAAGAAGAGACGGGTCAAGCAATGCGTGGGAGTATGTTGCCTCTCTCTCGTAGGTCTCAGGCATAGTAGCAGGGGCTTCCCAGAATGTGGCCACCATCAAGCAAGTAGCTGAAGCTGGGATTCTCGCCATTCTGTCCGCGGATCGCATGACTCGCCTTCTTATTGCTACACGAATTGCATCTCTGGCTTTATCGTTTGAGCGTTCATCTTTACAGGCAAACTTCATTCTAGCGGTTGACGACGCGTGTTTCTCTACTAATAGCTGTAATTTTGTCGCACGATGAACGGAACAAGTATGGAGAAGACCGTGGATGTACCAAAGGTGTTGGGTACTCTGAAGCAGCTATGTGCCGGGGTGCTCTCGATTGCCAGTGAGACCATTGACGATGAATCCTCGTTCGTCACGCTTGGAGGTGAGTCGTCCGCCCATGGCGCATCTTTGCGAATCCTTCGAAACAGATATTTACTTATTCAGGCGACTCATTCAAGGCCGTTCATCTTGTTCGTAAGTGCACCGACCGTGGCCTTGGAGTTCGCTTCCAGGATATCCTCCACAGGCCACTTCATGAAGTCGCTCTCCTCGCCCGACCGACAGGTCAGCAGGATGAGTCTACGACCTCCAGCAGTGAGAAAAGATCCGGCCACGGTACTTTCCCCCAAATACCGGCAGACTACGATCTCACCAAGATATTCGCCGAACTCGAGGAAAAGTATAGCCTCTCTGAGAATGACATCGAGGATATTTACCCCTGCAGTCCAATGCAGGAGAGTATATACACCGGACAAAGGATGAGCTCGCAACGCCTTTACCGGACTCGCAGGCTGTTTGAGGTCCAAGCAGGTCTCGACGTTGAGGTGTTCATGAGAACGTGGAACGACACCGTACTCCGACACCAGACCCTGCGGACCGTGTACGTCGAGACGTCGGATTTGACCTCTGGTCGGCTTCTGGATGCCGTCGTTTTGAGGACTAAGCCAGGGCGAGTGACAGTAAAGAGTTGCGACAATTTCGAGAATTTACACCAAGCATTTCAAAGCGTAGGGGAAAGCAGCGAGCATAGCGATGAAGATTCTCAGCATCTAATTACGATCTACACCGACAAGCAAGCGAACGGGAAGACAGTGTTGGAGATGGATCTCAACCACCTCACCGCGGATGGCAGTTCCCTCATGATCATCCTAGATGAGCTCATGAAAGGGATCCAAGGGCGCCCAGTGGGTGGTCGGGCGACAGGATACGGCAGATACATCGACCACGTCCAGAACCAGGTCGATGAGGATGCAGCTTTGGACTACTGGAACGACTATCTCGACGGCGCTGAGCCATGTTATTTCCCGACGCTAAACGACAACATCAGCGGCGCAGTGGGCTCCTTTGAGGTTTTGGAGATGCCTCTGAGCACGTCTCTGCAAGACCTTCGAACACTCTGCCAAACTCATAACGCCACCATTTCGAACTGTCTGCAGGCGGTGTGGGCATTGGTTCTCCATGTCTATGTTGGTGACCCAGACGTCTGCTTTGGCTATATGTCGTCTGGCAGAAGCTTGCCCATACCTGGTGTTTCCGAGATCGTCGGCCCCATGATGAACCTCCTCGTCTGTCGAGTAGGTGGCATCGATGGAAAGTCTCTCACCGATCTTCTTGGAGGAATCCGCGACGATTTTGTGAACGCATTGCCTCATCAATGCTTTTCAATCGGCAAAGTCCAGCGAGTTCTTGGTATAAACGAAAGCAAGCTCTTCAACACCACCATGACATCCTCCTACTCACCAGCCATGTCCTGCGACGAGAGCAACAGCCTATTCAAGCTAGTCGCATCTCACAGTGCCTCCGACTTTGACGTTGTCCTCAAAGTCGTCTACTCCGACTCTCACATACGTGTACGGCTTGCCTTTTCCAAGGCTACTCTGTCTCCTGCAATGGCCAGATGTGTTTCTCAAACATTCTCCACCATCTTGCAAAGGCTCGTCGAAACGCCTGATCCAGGAAGTCTTGTCAAGGGAGTAACGGCCCTCAGCCAAGAAGCTTTCGATACAGTCACACACTGGAACGCGCAGAATACCCATGAGGAAATTCCCTCTTCTTGCGTTCACCAACTGATCGAGGAACGAGCCCGGCTTCAGCCTCGAGACTCGGCCATATACGCTTGGGATGGAGAGATGACCTACACGGAGCTGGATGAAGCGGCAACCAATCTGGCAGGCTACATCGTGGATCTCGACATCGGCCCCGGCGCGTTTGTTCCACTGTGCTTTGAGAAATCAAAGTGGTACTCAGTAGCGCTTCTTGCGGTCATGAAAAGCGGCAACGCCTTCGTGCCACTGGACCTGTCGAACACCTTGTCGAGAAAGCAAGAGATTCTGAGGCAACTGGGCGTCTCACAAACCTATGGTCTGGTTCTATGTTCGCGTTCCCAAACCCAGGACTTCGCCGCCATCTCCCAGCACGTCTGTGCAGTCGACGCCGATCAACTCTCCACGATACGCTCCCGAAAGCACTCCTACCAGCCTCCAACCGTCTCCCCGACAGACCCAGTCTACGTAATCTTCACATCCGGTTCGACAGGCCAACCCAAAGGCGTCGTCGTCACACACGGTTCCTACGCCTACGCCGCTCGCGCGCACAGCGCCGGCATCCACCTCACCTCGTCGTCTCGCGTTCTGCAATTCGCCTCGTACGGTTTCCACACCAGCATGGAAGACCACCTCACCACCCTCGCCCTCGGCGCCTGTCTCTGCGTCCCGTCAGAAGAAGCACGCATCAGCATCCCGGATCTGGCAGCGTTCGCCACCGCGTCCCGCGCGAATTGGGCGCACCTCACACCGTCCTTTGCCGAAGTCCTCACCCCTGCGATGCTGCCGACGGTGAAGACGATGGTTCTCGGTGGCGAGACCATGTCGGGCAAGAACGTGGCCACCTGGGCGGATTCCGGGCAGACGGAACTGATACAGGTGTACGGCCCGTCCGAGTGCTGCGTCACGAGTACGATTAGTCCGGTGATGAGTCCGAATGCCGACCCGACGAATATCGGCTCCGCGGTTCCCGGGTGCGGGACTTGGGTGGTGAATCCGGACGATCCCAATAGGCTGCGGGCTATCGGCGCCGTCGGTGAATTGTTGATGGAAGGGCCGATACTGGCAAACGGCTACCTGGGTGATATCGAGCGGACGACCGAAGCTTTCGTCACTGGTCTTGCGTGGGCGCCCGAGAAGCGTCTGTACCGAACTGGTGATCTCGTCAAGTACGACTCGAGCGGACAGCTGCACTTTGTCGGACGCAGAGAAAGCCAGATCAAGCTTCGCGGGCAGAGAATCGAGTTGGGCGAGGTTGAGCGTCTGCTCGTGCTGGAATCCACGGTGCGGCATTGTCTCGCCGTCGTCCCTGATGCAGGACCTTGCGCGAAGAAGCTGGTAATCTTGGTCACCTTGGTGGATTCTGGCTCTTCGTCGAGGCTGTCGACTCCCTCGACTTCGATAGAGGTTCTCCATGTCTCGTGGGCGGAGCATATCAGCCGAATGAGGGAGTTTTTGCTGGATCGTATCCCCCCTTACATGACCCCGGACGTGTGGATTCTTCTAGAGTCCATCCCTCGGAATTCCTCGGGCTTGTTGGATAGAAAGCGAGCCGCGAGATACATCGAGAGTCTGACGCAAGATGATTACGCCGAGTTGGTCTCGCACATGGAAGACAAATCGGCGGCGGGGCCTGGTAGCGAGACTGAGCTGCTCCTACGAGAGATTTGGTGTGTGGTCCTGAACGTTTCCGAGGAGGAGATTGGCTGGACCACCTCTTTTTACCACCTGGGTAAGATCCCATGAGAACTTGTGTCACCTTCAAAACTGATCAGCTAGCAGGCGGCGACTCCAGATCTGCAATGAGGGTCAGCAGTGTGGCAAGACAGAAGGGTCTGCTCGTCTCTGCCGCCGACGTCCTACGTTACCGAACCATCGAGCGTCTTTCCAAGTCCATCGTGAAACCTGCCGAAGATGTCCCAAGGCCAACAGAAGAGACAGAAACTCACCTGGGGCGGTGGTTCCCCCTGTCGCCGATCCAGCAACTTCACTTCCAAGCTTCGCCAGATGGGGATCTTCTCGATCAACAGACGATGGTGCTCGAGCTGACAAGAGAGGTCAGCCAGGACATGCTTCTAAATGGCTTGGAATCCCTCCTGGAAGCACACCCAATGCTGCGTGCCAGGTTCGAGCGCCAGGACGGCGAGTGGAAGCAGACAATTATTGGCGTTGGCGAGACCTGCAGTTCCAGAGTGAGGTTCCATAGCCGGGATCACCTCGACTACGTTGTTGAGTGTATCGCCGAAGCGAAGCGGTCTCTCGACTTCAGCAATGGGCCGCTGATCGGGCTCGACGTCTTTGAAACAGATCGCCGCACGCTTCTCTCCGTCACCATTCACCACCTCATCATCGATGCCGTGTCTTGGAGGATTCTGTTCCGCGAGCTTGAGAACTTGTTGCTGTTCGGCAAACGGCCAGACCCCGAGACGAGCTCTTTTCAGTCGTGGTGTAACTTGCAAAGAGAACACGCGTCGGGTCTCAACATCACGGAAGTATTGCCGACATCAGACCCGGCTCCAGTGTCCGATTTGGTATTCTGGGATATGAAAGACAGGAAGAACCGCTTTGGTGACGCCGTCACTCATACTGTCGAGTTTGACGCCGACTTTACCAAGTCGCTTTCGTCAACTCGCGACACTGCTGGCTTTGCTGCTTTGGACGTCATGATCACTTCCATTGTGTATTCCTTCCACGAGATTTTCGGCCGCTCGCCTGCGGTGTTTTTCGAGGGCCATGGTAGGGAAGCCCTATCTTCAGAGATTGACACTTCGAGCACCGTTGGCTGCTTCACCACGTTCTCACCAGTTGTGGCTCAGCATCACGGTGATAGAATGACGACCCTCAACAACGTGCGAGAGTACAGAGCAAGCACACCTCTCAACGGTCTATCTTACTTCACATCGCGGTTCCTCACGCCTCAAGGTGTCGCATCATCCAGGAATCGTCACTGGCCCATGGAAATCACACTGAACCACCTCGGAGCGATCCAACAGGTTGAAAGGCACGACTCCCTGTTCAAGCGATGCGACGAAGGGCTACAGTCGAGACTATCGGAGATGAGACGGAAGCAGCGCGCCAACTCCACGAGATATGCCCTGATTTCCATACTCGCCATAACCAAGGACGACAAGATGTCTATAGAGATCGAGTGGAACTCGCAGATGAGCCATCAAGACCAGCTCAAGGACTGGGTGTCGAGCTTGGAACAAACCCTCAAGCACACCACCGACCGACTCGCATCACAAGTGCTGCCATCATCGCCCGTGGAAAGTCTTCCTTTCTCGGTCGGCATCAAGTCCAAGAAGCTCAACTCCATCATGGACCTCGCAAAGTCTCGTCTCGGACTTCGTTTGAGCGAGATTCAAGCCGTTTACCCTTGCTCTCCGATACAGGACAGTCTGATGCTGTCGCAGCTCAAGGAACCCACCGACGTCTACAGCCAGCACTTTCTCTTCAAGCTGTCATCCCAGAAACAGCTCGACCCAAGGAGGTTGGCAGCGTCTTGGAAACAGGTGGTTGCCACCCATCACATCTTACGAACGGTCTTCTTGGAAGGCGAAGACGGGACTTTTCTACAAATCGTACTCAAGTCAGTCACGCCCGCCATCGAGATTCTGCCATTGGAAGACGAGTCGACGCTTTCGGCAATATGGGCGAGACATTCATCATCCACGGGACCTTCGCCTCTGAGTGGCAAGGTTCTGCATAAACTCAAGGTCTACACGACAACTTCCGGCGCTGTATACTGCCTGTTGGACAAGAACCACATCATCACCGATGGAACTACCTCTAGGCTTTTGATCCGCAACTTCATGGATATCTACGAGGGTCGCAAGAGAGCCGACGTGTGCCCCTATGCCAACTATATCAAGTATACATCAGAACAAGACATGAGGGAAATCAACCGGTACTGGACGCACTACTTGGACGGCGCAGTGGCTTGTCATTTTCCAAAGCTGTCCCAATCGAAGCTCTCTCCAGACGCCCGAGTCGAGTTCGCCCGCACGACCTCCGTGTCTGAAAAGGTTCCGCTGGAGGCCGCCTCGCGGAAACTCGACGTCACACTCCCTACCATCCTCCAGGCTGCGTGGGCTGTGGTCTTGTCGACGTACCTCAACTCGGACGACGTGGTGTTTGGGCTGCTCTGCCATGGGAGAGATGCACCCATTGCCGGAGCCCAGGAAATCATTGGCCCCATGGCCAGCATCGTGCCCATCAGAGCCCGCCTGACGAGCAAGACAACTGTGTCAAAGGTCCTGACCGCTTTGCAAGAAGACAGCATTTCTCATCTATCGAGGCAAGCTGTGTCTCTCGCTCGCATCCAGCATGCTGTCCGGCGAAGTGGAGAACCCATGTTCAATACGATATTCAACTTTCAGAAGACTGGCACAGCTTCACCATCTTCAAGCATCAAAACCGAACTGCTATTCGCACATGACACGAGCGAAGTAAGTCAAATCCCATGCGAGGCTGATCTGCACAAGAACAAAGGCTGACACGTCTCCTAGTATGATATCGCCGTGTGTGTGACGGAGGACAGAGGCCGCCTGGACATCACCCTCGAGTTCCCGAAGCACTTCATGTCCGAAGACCAGTCTCAGAGGCTGATTGCCGTATACACCAACGCCCTCCGGAGCTTGATTCGCGACCCCGGTGCCAGCGTCGGCCATCTCGATCTGTCAACCGACCTCGACAAAGACCAGCTCCTGGAGTGGAACTCGGGCGACCTGGAAGTCAGCAAACGCTGCATTCACGAGATGATCTCGGAGACGACGCTCCGCCAGCCATCGCGGCCTGCGATCTCCGCCTGGGACGGGGAGATGTCGTATGCCCAGTTGGACCTGCTCTCCACCAAGCTCGCCGCCCAGCTCCAGGCGATCGGGGCCAAGCCCGAGGAGGTCATCACGCTCTGCTTTGAGAAGTCGGTCTGGGCCATCGTGTCCATGCTCGCCGTGGCCAAGTCGGGGGCTGCGTTTGTCCACATCGATCCGAAGGGGGCGCCCAAGAGAACGGAGTTTGTGATCAAGCAGACAAAGTCGCGAATCGGCCTTGCGTCGCTCGAGCAGTACGACAATCTCATATCTCTCGTCGACACCATTTTGATTGTCAACAAGCCATCCGTCATGGGTCTCTCGACACCCAGAACCTCCGACGTTTTGTCGTCCTCTGCGGAACCGTCGAACACGCTCTACATCATCTTCACCTCGGGCACAACAGGAACCCCAAAGGGCGTCGTCATCCAGCATCGGTCTTTCTGTTCGGCTGTCGTCGCGAACAAGGCATCCCTGCACATCAAAGCAACCTCTCGGGTGTTGCAGTTCACGAACTTTTGTTTTGATGCTTCACTCGAGGAGATATTCACCGTCTTGGTGGCCGGCGGCTGCATTTGCATCCCTTCCGAAAAGCAGCGCATGTCCAACATCACGGCTTTTATCGAGCAGAAGAAGGTCAACTGGGCCGCCTTCACTCCGTCGTTCCTGAGGACACTCAACCCAGACGAGTTGAAGACGGTCAAGTTCATCACCGTCCACGCAGAGCCCATGGGCCAAGACCTAGTCGCCAGATGGGCAAACAAGATTCACATGAGACCGAGTTACGGCCCGACCGAGTGCTCCGTCACCAGCACCGTGGGTGACCGCTTCTCTACCGACACGGATGCTACAAATATTGGTTTCACCGTGGGCTGCCGCGGTTGGGTGGTGAACCCCAACAACCACGACGTCTTGATGCCCATAGGCGCTGTAGGAGAACTTCTGCTTGACGGGCCCATCGTCGGGAAAGGCTACCTTCACGATGAAGCCAAGACTGACGCTGCCTTCATCGACCCTCCTGCCTGGTCCATCGACACAGAGTCTTCATTCAGCGCTCCGTTCGACCGCAAGATGTACAAAACGGGCGATCTCGTTCGGTACGCCGAGGACGGCAGTCTGCTCATCCAACGCAGAAAAGACCTCTCCCAGGTCAGGATCAGAGGCCAGCGCGTGGAGCTCTCCGAGATTCAGCACCACCTCAACAATCTCTCGAGCATCATCCGGCACAGCGTGGTGCTCATGCCCAGGGCCGGGTTGCTGAAGGGCCGTCTCGTGGCCGTCGCGAGTTTGACGCACCTCGCCACGGCGCTGGATACCAGGAACACCGCGTACCAAGCCATTCGCATCCTCGACGCGCAGGTTTTGGGTGACGACGGACGCGGGAAGGTCGCCGGTGCGTTGGACGAGGTCACGTCGGCTTTGGAGAGGCAGCTGCCGCAGTACATGATCCCGGAAACCTGGCTCGTCGTCCAGAACCTGCCTGTGCAGCTTTCGTTGAGGCTCGACCTGCAGAGGGTCACGGGTTGGGTGGAGGAAATAGACAAGGCGAAGCTCCAGTCGGCCTTGGATCTTGTTTCCCGAAACGGGCCTCAGAAGGAGCGTGGATCTGACTCTGAAGAGAGAATCCGAGGCGTCTGGGGAGATGTGCTGGGGATCGACACCGGTATGTGGTCGAACTTCTGATGCCGAGTTAGGTGATGCTGACGCAAGTAGACCGTATTGCTTTGGACCAGTCTTTCTTCAGGCTTGGAGGTGACTCCATCTTTGGTAAGTGAAGCTTTCCTTGGCATATACCTTCGCGGCTGATGTTTGCTCGGCAGCGATGCGAGTAATGAAGCTTTGCTGTAGAGCTGGACTCCAAATCACGACTCAGGACGTCCTCGCAAATCCCACCATCAGGCAGCTAGCAGCTGTAGCCATCCCATCGAAGCCCAGAGAGGCCGCAGTTCTGTCGCCGCCGCAGTCACCATACGAAATACAGATGCCTTCCTATTTTGCCAGGCGAGGTCTCTTCCAGGAGAAGACTGCCGAGACCATGGTGCCGTGCTCTCCGTTCCAGGAGAGAATGTATCGGTCGTTTCTCAAGAGGCCGGAGCAGCCTTACCTTTTCAATAGTCTCGTCGCGCTTGAGGGGCTGGGAGACGGCGCCGACATGAACTTGGACAGACTCCTCGCCGCGTGGCAGCAAACGGTCGACCGACACGCAATCCTGAGGACTGTATTCTTCACCGACGCTACGGACAGAGTGTTCCAAAAGATACTCACGAAGCACAAGACGGATATCTCCGTGTCGTCGGTCCAGTCTGAGGAAAGTGCCCGCCGACAAGCTCAGCATCATCTCAACGCGACGCGGTCGAGGTTATTCAAGGATGGATCGCCGCCGTTGTCCGTCAGGCTTTTCGTCACCCCTGACCGCCTGGTTTTTGTCCACTTCATCATGGCGCACATCATGATAGACCACGTCAGTCTTTCCCGCGTCTTCAAAGACTTTGCGGACCTCTACCAGGGGAAGACGCCGCCGCCAGTCGACCAGTCTAGCGGTTTCGACAAGTACATTGGCTATCTCACCCGCAACCGAGATTTCGCAGTCAGCAACCTCTTCTGGGTCGAGGTCCTGAAAGACGTCAAGCCGTACATGGTTCCGTCGGACATATTGGGCGACAGCAAGGTCGACCCCCACGCCATGGGAGCCGTCAACTTCCAGATCGACGTCACTGACGGAATGCGAGGGTATCTCCGCGGTGCCGGTGTCTCGCTGTCCAACCTGCTGCAGTTCACGTGGGCTTTGGTGCTGCACGTGTATACCGGCCACTCGACTGTGTGCTTTGGATACCTGGTTTCCGATCGCGATATTGACCTTCCCCACGTCGATGACATTGTCGGACCTTTACTATCCATCATGGTAGCTAGAACGTCGTTTGAAGAGTCGGCTAATCTCCTCGACTCTCTGCGTGTGTTCCAGTCGGAAAGCATTCACAGTCTGCGACACAAGACGTTCGATCTGACTGATGTGGAACGGCAGCTTGGCTGCGAAGGCACGGGGCTGTTCAACACGCTCGTCAACTACCGCAAGGTCCAGTTTTCTGGAGAGTCGGCGGATGTCAAGTTCCGATCGATCTGGAAGCAGGATCCTCATGAGGTGAGTTTAAAGCTTTGTCGCGTTAATCTGTTCAAGCATGATTAGGCTAATGGTGGCATGCAGCAACACCTGGTTCTCTCTTTTGACGAGGGACCATCGCGTCTTGACGCGTCTCTCACCTACTACGAGGCACTTTTCTCCAAGCAAACTCTTGCCACGCTGATGGAGACGTATAGTCAGATCTTGCAGTTGTTGGTCAGCGGTCGATGTGTGACGGTCGAGGAGCTCAAGTCAATGTTGAGCTCGTAATGCGGGGGTAGTTGCGTTATCTCGCGCTATTTTGTACAAGAATTATCTCACAGTGATGGTGTTAATTTCGTTCCAGTCTTTACATCGAACCCTTACATCGGAATAGCGTCATTCGCAGAACTACATTATCTTGCGCAATTGTCTTGCTGTATTGTGTATCCCGGAGACCGAGTGTAGCTTGTTTGTTTCGTAGAGACTGCAGATGTCAAAATTCTCATTAAAACCTTCTCAAAACGCTAAGAAGACACTAGTCACTGTATTTGCTTGCATTGGGGAGAGTTTTAAGCGGACATTGGCACCATGACGGCTTCTCCAGACCGCCACGGGAGTGCATCGGCTTCGGTCCGAAGTGGATTCGGGTCCGGACCGGGCCCGGTATATTCGGTCAGCCAGCAACCAGGCAATGGGTGGGCACTTGCTCTGCGCTTCCGTAAGTAAAAGCAACTAACAGATGGTAAACAAGATGGAGCGTACGGGTGTCTTTGACTGCCCGAATATTCACATCCAGCGACTGGCGTTAAGTCGCCAAAACGCTACGGCTGTCCGAAAACAAACTCTCGGTTGCGTCTTCCCTGAGCTTCAATCTTCGAGTGTCCACGGCCCAGCAAGCCCTCATGGCTCTATCAGACTGAACATCTCAGTCTGTGGACACCTCCACGCACTATTCTCGTCGCAGGGTACCATGATGGTGCCATCAGGATTTAGCGAGGGCAAGGAGAAGTGCTCCCTCCTCAAGGGGGGAAACGAGGGCGAGTCCTACTCGGAAGAAGCCTCGCGTGGCTCATCCTCCATCGATCAGGAAGCGGCCACCAGCACCGTCGACGTGAAGCACCAGTTCCGCGTGCCATGGCGCTCCTTCGACCCGGCGTGGAACTCGTGGTACCTCTTCGTGCCGCCATTTCTCATCTTCGCCATCCTCGCCGGCCTGGCCTTCTTCCCGCAGTGCGAAAAGTGGCACAAGACGGACATGCCGGGCCACCTCTGCGCTCCCAACGGCGGGCTGGGTGACGAGGCGCTAGCACACATTTCACTGCAAGTATACGCTGCGGCAGACGCACCTCTGGATGATGTTGGGGCATGATCCGCCGTGGACTTATAGCCATGTTCATGGCACGCCGTGGCCGGAGCATCCCGACATGGTGAGTTTTCTTCAGTTGAATTTGTGGGCGGCGAGCTTGAGTTTCGTGACGTTGTGAGCAGAGTGCAGGTCAAGCCCTACTATCCGTGCAAGCAGGAAGAACTGAGCTGTAAATCTTGGTGAGGATGATGGAAGATTTTGAAGATCAGAATGCAGGGTTATAAATAATAATTGATTATCTTGATTATGAATGTGATGGACTTGCTCTCAGCTTCAAAACTCATACTTGAGTATGAGTGCACGTGCGCAGTCTCTCATGTGAGAACTCATCCTCACAATGAGCACAAATGTTCCCATCAATGCCATGCGTAGCTCTAATGGGACGGATGGTCGTATGATAATTACTACCTGATGGCCAATATGATCTTCCGGCTAGAGGTCATTGCCTAGGTCGTAAAGTTTCATCCCGTGGTAAGAGAGCCGTGCGTCATTCACACCTGGCCACCCTTTTTGATGAACCGACTGCTTGAATGAGTGGCATCCGATTGAACCTGGCGTAGATCGCCATCATTTGTTCGTTTTTGTTAATTTCAACTGCCAGGTGTCACCTTTGGAAGAGACCCCCGGACCTTGGCGTGCAAGAGCCAAGTATCGTGAGTTTGTATGAACGGCAGGCGGGCGCAAGCGGGCTTGTGAGTCGAAGCTTTACGGCCCTAACCGTTTGGCACGGTCAGGCGGGAGTAGGACAATAGCAATGTCGAAATATTGAAGAGAGGCGGGCCGCTTCGCATTGACAATCTGCAAAACAAACAGCCGAGCAAAGTGCGCGACGCAAGAAACATATTAAGTCAGCCCGCTTACTCGAAGCAAGCAGCCTGGATATTCCTCGCTGATGGCGCGGTCCCTAGATTATATCCGCATCCGCGGAAGAATTCAGCCCTCACTGACTCGCACGCTAGCCGGTGTCAGCAGATGATCAGCTCAGAAAGCCCATGTTCGGCAGTTCGGATGGTCACTGTCGCACTTGCATGACGCCGTCAACCAAGATCCAGATGATCCTTCGAGGAAGATCTAGTATGCCCCACTGGGCGACATGAAGGGGGCGGCATTCGCATCCGGATTGATTGCGCGAGGACTGTTCGTGTGTTTCTGTCGACAAGACGGTTCGAGTTGAGAAGCCAGCGTTTCGAAATTGAGCAGACGTGAAGCTCAGAAACATGAGTGAGTGAACGCGGTACATTCCGAGAGAGGACACAGCGGTTCCTTGCCTAGGTACGGCATGGTTTTGCCGCCGACTTCAGGGGCGTGTTTGCGATGAAGACTTGTTCTCATCGTTCATCGGGGTAGCTCGGAAGTGACACCATCTTGGCTGGTAACCGTCTATTCGCCGCAACGATCGCAGGCATCTTACCCCGAGAACCATTACCAAGCCGGCTTGAAGCGGTGTTGCATTTGAAAAGCTACATGAAGAATACATCTTCAGATTTTGGGCGTGTCAAGACTTGGATACCAACACAGAGACTTGGATACGTGGATACCGACACAGAACACACAGACGGCAGACTCCAGCGTCGGACGAAGAAGTCCGAAGAAACAGAAATTTCACCAGGGCGTGTCCGAAGACCAGAAGGTTGGACGGCCGTCGATCGCTCAGACAAGGGCGAGAAGTTTTGAGCTCCTTGGCATCGCGGGAGACGCACAGCCCATCAAGGGCAATCAATTAATTGCACTTTACGCAAATTGACCGACCCATGATTCACAATAAATAGACATAAGCATATTTCCACCAATGGTCAACGTGGTATTGCGGCTTAGGAGGGGCAAGGTGTGGACCATACAATGGGGGCAACGTTCACCTGAGGCTGTGGGCAAGTCTCGGATTCAGTGAGCAGGTTGACAGTCGAGCATTCGCAAATTCATTCGAATCAGCGCCAGTGTTTGCTTTTGCTGTCACGGTGTGTCTTTCGTCATCGACCTGGTCTCTGGGTTGGGTCAAGCCATCAACTACATGGGCATGACAGTACACCAAGACACGGCTCTTCAGGAGACATTTGACAGGCCCTTGACAAGCGAGCAGGCTAACAAGTTCTTATCATACGACTCTTGGCCCCTTTACACAGTACGCAACAAACACAGTATCCGTAGAATACCAAAGTAATTACCTTGCCGCTCCCTGCACGTCTTGAAGAGCAATCACACAATCACACAGCTCCAGCGGCTGCTCAGGTACTGGTAGCTGTCCCCCGTCCGGGAGATCCACTCGGCCGAAGCCCCTCTTCGGTAAGTTCATCCGAATAACGCAACCCGAGTCGAATACCTCTCCAACAGAACAGAATAGTACAGTCTCCTTGCAAGGATGGTTGGCTAGACGGGGATCCTGCAGCAAGGGGGGGCAGCCCAGAGGCCCAGAACCCAAAGACCGACATAGGGGCCGTGATTGTGCGTCTACGCGATGGCAGACGGCGTCTGATATGTAATGCAAGGACTGCCATCACCAGGAGCGGGTTTCCCACATGGAGGTAAAACAAAGCGCCAAATGAGTTGGCACGTCATAGGGAGACGACACCTACAGTCTACAGGTGCGGCCACGGCCTCGCAAGGGTGTCTCTGCCAATGGGCGATATCTTATTTGAAACTTCACTCCAGCACGCGCTGTTGGCGCGCTTGGCACGGCATGGCAGACAAGTTTATCCCAAACAATCTAGCGGCCCCAAGGATGCACATCCCGGAGTCGAGCGGGTCTCCCGAGGACCGAAGCCCAGCATGGAGGCACGAGGAGGATGCTAGAACCCCGGACTGGCGCCAACAGACCCTGGTTCGACGGTTGGACGGTATGCAACTCCTGGCCTTTTTCGAGATTAAGGAATCTTGCTTCAGTGGGGGGGGGCACTTTTCGATGTTGCCCATCCATCTTGGACCCACGACCTCGGCAGACGATATCGAAGCGAAGGGGGTGGTGGGCGTGTGTAAGACGAGGATGTGGTTCACCATGGCTGAGATATAACTTCAGCTCGAGATGCAGTGTCGAGCCTCCCTTTGTCTCTCTCTTCTCTCTTACGCTTTGTTTGTTGAGCCGCATCTTTCGCAGCATTCCTTCTTTTTCGAGTCACCGCTAGTACGGTGTTTTGTCATTCATTTCACAACTCTTGTTGACCCTAGTGGTGAACGTTCATTCTCTCTCTATCAACCGTTAAGCCTTCGCTCTTTGGAATGAGCCTCCGATACACTCTTTCAACCCGAAACCAAACCCTCAAAACTCGAACTACAGAAGAAATCACGAAACGATCCTCACCATGCGTTACACACTCTCTGGAGCTGCGGCCCTTCTCGGGCTCGCCGGTTCCGCCTCTGCCCAGCTGAGAAGCGAGGCCTACTCCGACCCCCAGACCGGCATCGACTTCCAGCGTTACCTGCCCTCGAGCTACCCGTACAGCTTCGGTATCGCCGTGCCCGAGACGGTCGGTTCTGACTTCATCGGTCAGCTCGTCGTCCCCATCTCCGAGAAGGGCAACTGGGGTGCCGTCTCGCTCAAGGGTGGCATGTTGAACGGCCTCCTCTTCGTTGCCTGGGCCGACGGCGAGGACATCAAGACCTCCTTCAGACTCGGAAGTGCATACTCCAACCCTGACGTCTACGACGCGACCAAGGTCTCTTCGACTCCCATCGCCAACGGCACCTTTGTCAACAGCACTCACTTCTCGTACACTTTCCTCTGCGAGGGCTGCATCATCGCCGACAAGACCTCCCTGACCAGCGAGTCCCCCATTCTCGGCTGGGCTTTCTCTGACGCCAACCCTACCGATCCCTCTGATGCTACCAGTGCCCTGAACTACCACTCTGCTGGCTTCGGTCAGTTCGGCCTCAACATCGCCGAGGCCAAGTCTGCCAAGTTCGAGCAGTGGTCCAAGTACGCCTCTGCTGTCGAGACGACTCCCGTCGTCCCCGGTAACGGCACCACCACTCCCGTTCCTGGTAACAGCACCGTCACTCCTCCCACCACCTCCAACTCCACCTACGATGTCATCGTCGTCGGCGGTGGCCCTGCCGGTATCATTGCTGCTGAGCGTATTGCCGAGACGGGTGCCAGCGTCCTCCTCATCGAGCGTGGCCCCGCCAACACCGTCCCCCTCGGTTCCGACATGGCTCTCCCCTGGAACGACACCCTGACTCCCTACGACATCCCCGCTCTCGGTTCTTCCATGACCTCTCTGTCTGGCATCAAGCTCTGCTCCGACACCGCCTCCACCGCCGGCTGCCTTCTCGGCGGTTCCAGCTCCATCAACGGTCTCAACTTCATCCACCCCCCCGAGCACGACTGGCAGCGCTGGCCCCAGGGCTGGAACTGGGCCGACGTCGCCGAGGCTGCTGACCGTCTGTACGAGCGCAACCCCGGAACCACCGAGCCCTCTGCTGATGGCAAGCACTACGATGACCTCACCTACAAGACCCTCTCCGGTCTCCTGAGCGCCAAGGGCTGGAAGGAGGTTGACTCCATCGAGTCTCCCAACGAGAAGGACTCCGTCTTCTCCCGCCCCTCTTGGTCCATCAAGAACAACCTCCGTGCCGGTCCCGCTCGCACCTACATGCCCTTCGCCGAGCAGCTCCCCAACTTCACCCTGAAGCTCGAGACAAAGGTCATCCAGGTCATCCGCACCGGCAGCACCATCACCGGCGTCCTCGCCCAGGGTGCCGACGGCAAGACCCAGATCATCAAGATCAACCAGGGCGGCAAGGTCGTCCTCGGCGCCGGCGCCATGTCCTCCCCTCGTCTCCTCTGGAACTCCGGCATCGGTCGTGCCGACGCCCTCGCCATCGTCAAGGAGGGCTCCGCCAAGACGGGCGTCACGCTCCCCTCCGAGGCCGACTGGATCGACCTCCCCGTCGGCCACGGTCTCCAGGACCACGCGCAGATCATGCTCCAGTTCAACTCCAAGACCAACTTCTCGGCCTACGGCTTCAACGCCATCGCCAGCGACCCCGTCCCCACCGACCTCGACCTCTACAAGCAGGGCGCCGGTCCCATCACCCAGGCCGCCCAGCGCATGCACCTCTGGACCTCGGCCGAGGGCTCCGACGGCCGCGTCCGCTACCTCCAGGGCACCGCCTCCGCCATGGCCAACGGCGTCGTCACCGTCCGCACGTTCCTCACCCACGGAACCTCCACCGTCGGCGAGCTCGGCATCACCGCCACCGGCAACACCGTCCTCAACACCAAACCCTGGCTCATCGACGAGGCCGACCGCAAGGCCATGTCCGACTTTGTCCAGTACTGGCTCGACCTCACCAGCGGCGGCAACTCCACCCTGTCCTACGTCACCCCCGGCGCCACCCCGGCCGACATCATCGAGACCAAGATGATGTCGGGCGACCACTGGGTCGGCAGCGCAAAGATGGGCACCGACGACGGACGCAAGGCCGAGGGCACCGCCGTCGTCGACCTCGACACGAAGGTCTACGGCACCGACAACCTCTTCGTCGTCGACGCCTCCATCCACCCGGACCTCCCCACCGGCAACACCCAGGCCATCATCATGATCACGGCCGAGCACGCCGCCGAGAAGATTGCCGCCTACAAGGTCTCCGCCGGCGTCGGTGGCAACAGCACCAACGGCACCGCTCCCGTCACGGAGGAGTGCGCCGGCACCACCACCAAGCGCGCCGCTCGCCGCGCCATGCGCTTCAGACGCCACGCCCGCGTTTACTAGGCGTGACGCGTGGATTCCCTCAAGTGCTGAGCGGACACGGGGCGTCGTTGGTACGAGGTTGATGTCGTGTGACCTCCAGTCCTGAGTTGTTTCAAAACGTACATGTTTCGTTCTAGTCTATATATTTCTTTCTGTAAATAAATCACGTTAGACAACCATTTGCCTGCCTCTAGTCGACTTTGTGACGTGACCTGCGATGTTCGATTAGGGGGCTGCTTGATGAGTTTGGTGAAACCAGGCGACTTTTCTGGCGTGACCATGCCATTGCGCCAGGATGCTGCTCATTGCGTAGCAGCCTACTACTTTCTCTTCCCTCTATTTAAACGATGAGAGTGCGACGCTTCCCGTGAAGTCGAGTTTCCTCTTCCAAAGTGAGTAGAGGCCCTGGATGACTGATCGTGTGACGATGAGATTGATCCTGCGTGTACGCAAGAATGGGTGAAGAGTTCATCGTGAAAGGAGCATTGCCTGTGACAGTATCGGTCACGCAGTTTACATTCTATGAAAAAGCAATAGTAATTCAATGTCGTCATGTTAAGAAGCACTTGCTTCTACGAATAGACACTTCGTGGTGATGCGCGCCTGTTGTCACAAAAGGTCTCTCTGGGGGGCTTGGTTCTTCCGCAGAGCATCACGTACTCTCAACAGAGTGATCTTGCCATCAAGCTTGGATATTTTCACTCTGATGAAAGGTCGATTGAACAATCACTGGCCATGCTGGAGCTTCCAGGGTTTCTATACTACCTACCAGTGTCCATGTGAGAGTTAATCTCCAACATTGCCGTCTTCTATTGGTGATGAGACGAGAACACGAAATCCCGCCAGAGAAGCAGATGAGAGTAGAGCTCAAGCTCCATGGCAGACATCTCTACTCTGACTGATCTCTTCCGTTATGCACCAGCGATCCCTCCGCCACAGTATTGCTCACTCCGTCTCCTCTGGGACGTCGTCGTCAAAGCCTTCGGGCTCCTCATCGTCGATCCCAGCATCTTGATACTGCTGATATTCCGACACGAGATCGTTCATGTTCGACTCTGCCTCTGTGAATTCCATCTCGTCCATTCCTTCGGCGGTATACCAGTGGAGGAACGCTTTCCGCCGAAACATGGCGCTGAACTGCTCCCCGACGCGCTTGAAAATGTCCTGGACAGCCGTCGAGTTGCCAATGAACGTCGCCGAGACGTTGAGACCGCGCGGTGGGATCGAACAGTGCGCTGTCTGTACGTTATTCGGAATCCACTCGACGAAATACGACGAGTTTTTGTGCTGCACAGCCCGGATCTGCTCCTCAACCTGTTTGGTCGAGACCTTCCCCCGGCTTCGTGACAGTCAGCATCGTGAAACTATCAAGCCAGAAGAACGTATCAAAACGATGATGACAACTTACTAGATGGCAGAGCACGTCAAGAAGCGCCCGTTCCGAAAGTCCGAGGCAGACATGACGTTCTTCGGATCGAACAGCTGGTGCGTCAGCTCCGCCACGCCCAGGTTCGAGTACGCCGCCGCGCTCGTCAGCGGCGCGAACCCCACGGTGAAGAAGTGCAGCCGCGGAAACGGCACCAAATTCACGGCCAGCTTCCGGAGATCCGCGTTCAGCTGGCCCGGGAACCGGAACCCCGTCGTCACGCCGGACATGACGCGCGACACCAGGCCGTTGAGGTCCGCGTACGAAGGGTGCGGCTGCTTGAGCGTGCGCCGGCAAATGTCGTAGAGGGCCTCGTTGTCGATGCAGAAGGTCTCGTCGGCGTTCTCGACGAGCTGGTGGACCGACAGCGTCGCGTTGTACGGTTCCACCACGACCTCGGAGACGGCCGGCGAGGGCACGACGGAGTAGGTCGCCATCATGCGGTCCGGGAACTCCTCGCGCACCTTGGCGATGAGCAGCGTCCCCATGCCGGAACCGGTGCCGCCGCCCAGGGAGTGCGTGATCTGGAACCCCTGGAGGCTGTCGCACGATTCGGCCTCGCGGCGCACGGCGTCCATGACCTGGTCGACGAGTTCCGCGCCCTCGGTGTAGTGGCCCTTGGCCCAGTTGTTCCCCGCGCCGGATTGCCCGTACACCATGTTATCCGGGCGGAAGAAGTTGCCCAGCGGGCTGGAGCGGATGGAGTCCATTGTGCCCGGCTCGAGGTCCACGAGAACTGCGCGTGGAACGTACTTCTGGCTCGATCCCTGGGGATTCTGTCAGGTAAAGGGCAGGGAAGCTGAGGGGTGAACTCACTTCACTAAAGTAGACATTAAGCCGTTCGGATTGCTGCGCAGAATCACCCCGAAAGCTTCATCTCGTCAGCGTGAAGGAAGAACTGGGGATGTGTACTTTGGGGTACTCACAATCCGTCTTGATCGAGACCGTGCTCGTGATGAATCGTCTGCCTACGATGCGAATGCCTCGTCAGCTCCTTTCTCGAGCCTTCTCGTGAGTTGCAGAAGAGACTCACCAAAAGGCAGTTCCAATTTGGTTGCCCTAAGCGTGGATTCAGCAAGTCTGTCTGGAATATTTCGAATAGCGAAGCTTACACATTGGCCCGTCTGGAGATGGATCTGTTTGCATGTGTTAGCAAACTGTTATTGGCTATACAAATGCCAGTAATGGAACTCACGATTTCGCGCATGTTGATATAGACAGGATTAAATTGGTAAACTGAGCATTGGAGGGTTGTTGAGGCTAACTGATGATGGCTAATTTTTATACGAGATATCCCTCATCTAGTAGAATCATGACATCGTCATTTTGACTGTCTTTGATTCGTCCGGGTCTCACGGAGGCATCCGCCGAGTCTCGGCCCAATCCAGGCGAGCGTACAACATGAAAAACAGCTGCCTGTGTTGGTAAGGATATTTGCCTGATGGACGATTTCTCGGAGCCTAAAGCCAAACAAGAACAGAAAAGAACAAAAAGGAACCTCGGCCGTGCCAAAAGAGGCACCTCTCCATGAAAACGACGAATCATTGACCAATCAGATCGTCTTTCGCGGCCAACAAATACCAATCAGTATTCTGCAGCGAAGAATTGTTTCATCGGTTGGACTTGGGCCTGGTCTGTTGCCGTGTGTTGCCGTGTGAACAAGACCTGGTACGACATCAAATGTCGAGTTATTCGGCTGCCTGGGCCGAAAAACTTACATCGCTAATCGAGTTGATGGTGATGAAGGGGCGAACTTTGCCAGGCATCCACATTTGTCAAGTCCAGACTTGGTCTGTATGATATTATGCCTCGAATTTGATAGGCTGCAGCTTTTGCCATTTGTTTTGTCTCTCGCATCAAGATTGTTCTGCTCTTGCATGAGGAAGCGCATGAGCAGGCAGCAACTTCAATCTTTGTTTACACCAACCTTCGGCGGGAGAAGTATCGGGTTGCATCTGACGCCCCATGAAGTGATGACCGGTATGGTAAGCTCTAACATGCTACGTGTATTGTCCATACTGAGAAACTCCACAAGATTCCGGCGTTGCCATCTCCCCTTCGTCTTGAATCCACTTGAGGCCATCTCGGCGAGGGCTTTGCGGTCGCTCATCGCTTCACCCTCAAAAGACTGAATGTTCTAAATTACTGTCTATAGGTAGCGATTCTTCACGGCTTCAGCTGTATATTGCCACTCTATGCACGTATCAATAACATGTTGGCGAATCACTCTTGATTATTTCTAAGCCCTATATCAACATCGAGAAGAAGAGTGAGAATACTTCTTCCACAATACTTCTTCCCCCCCGCAAAGGCCTGTCACCACGGAGATGCGGGCTCAATGTTCGGTCCGATGTAGAAACACTGTCGAGCAAACATTGGCCGGACAAGCTGGTGGAGAAGTCGTCCGAGCTGGCCACCAGTTACTTGCGTGGTGTAGGTTTGCGGACATGAACGGAGATCGGAAGACTTAATTCGAAGAGGCTGCTGATCAGGGAGCGCGGGTAGATGCTGAACTCCAGGAGGAATCATCTCAAGGTCCGCAACCACTTGGTGGTGCTGCGAATTCCACGTTTGAGTTGCGTTACGAATGACTTCGGCAGGATTGCCTCATCATCTCAAGTAATTGACTTGACGTTTGACTTTATATACCCACTGCCACCGCGCTCAATCTGAATATTGAAAATCTCCAATATCAACTTCTTTACCATTTATTTCAGCTCAAAAATGGCTTCGAGTATCACACCATCCCCCACCGAAATCGCCCACATCGGTCTGCGGACAAGAGATCCCGAAAGAATGATAGACTTCTACCACCGTCTCGTAGGTGCAAAGGTCGTTCTCGCCAATGACTCCATCTCCGTCCTCGCGTGGGACCAAGAACACCACCGTCTCGCCCTTCTTCACGACAAGACGGCCGTGCCCAAGCAAGAGAACGCCGCGGGTTTCGATCACATCGCGCTCAAGTTTGCTTCGGTCAATGACCTCTTCCAGGTGTACCGAGGAGGGAAAACAGCGGGCATCATGCCAAAGTTCTGCCTCAACCACGGCGTCTCGACCAGTCTATACTACTCGGACCCTGATGGCAACAGAATCGAGATGCTGATCGAGGCATACGACAATCCGTATGAAATTCAGAAGCACATGAAGAACTTGGACCCAGCCAACATCAAGGCCGTCAGATTGGACCCCGAAGAGCTTCTCCGACGGGTGGATGCTGGTGAGAGCAACGAGTCGTTGAGAAAGGCTGGTTTCATCGGCTCGAAGCCGTTGAAAGCCAAGTTTTGAACGGACTTCGACGGAAGTCGTGGGGTGCAGGGATTGTGACTGCTATCTTCAACTTGAAGATGTTTTGTTGTTCATGCTGGAACAGCTTGGCGGATGTCCTAGGGGGCGAGTCGAAAGGAAGATGGCAGATAACGGGTGTCATTCGGGACGGGTACGCGATGATAGCTAGGTCAAAGGAGGTCAACAGCCACCTCATTCGTGGAGTGGTCTTTGCCAAAAGGCAACCCAAACGAATATTCGAACGATTGTATTCGACGAATTGAGTCAAGGACTCTACTACGCCACATTTGCTGCAAGAAGATGAGTGTTTACCGCAATGGTTAAATGCTGCTTCGAAACTTGACGTCCATTGTAACAAATTAAAGAAGCATAGTTTCGCTTCCTCCCCATCACTAGCCAACCCTTGCCTCCTTCATAACAACACGCCCCGCATCGTCCAGAGTCTCAGGTTCATGGACTCAAAAGTCAAAATACAAGACGACCTGGACGACAACAGCACCATTGATCGCGCTCAACTCGCCAGCGGCTCCTGCCATCGTTGATCGTTGGCCTTTTTACGTTGCCTCTACGACACCCTCGTCAAACTCAGCCAAGGCCTCACCGGAAGCGTCCACGACCTGAACGCTAGGAACGTCCTCTGGGCAGTCTCCGCTCTGGGGATCGGCTCTACACGGGCGAGTCAGCGGCAGATCTGCGATTGCGATCGAGTTTCAGGGGGGAACGGGCGATATTACCGAAAGGTGAAGGGCCCCACGCGGTGTTCGCCGCCGAACTTGCACTGCGCCTGTTCCGCCAATCCGTAGTAGCAATGTCTGTCGATGAGGGCGTTGTCTTGGTTTTCCTTGTTCTGGAGATCGACTCGTCAGTACGTTCGTTGCTGTCACGGGCTTCGGGTCGGCGACATACGGTGACCACCAGATCCCACCTCTGCCCGGTCCGGTCGAACAAGCGGATTGATCTGCTCTGGAAGGGTTGGTAGTCAGGACGAAACCAGTTCTGGCAACCTTGCCAGATGTGGGAAAAGATGTTGGCCTCTGTGGGGTGACTCTCTTCGCCGGAAGTGAAGCACCCGGCAAAGGCGCCGGAGACGATGGTCAAGGTGGAGAGAACCGTGGGGATCCGCATGGTGACTTTGGAGAGTGGAAGATATTGAGTGATGTAAAGTCCAAGTCAGGGAGGCAGTGAGGAGAGCGTTGTTCCCGGTGAAAGTCAAGACCATCTCAGCGGCGCCAACTGGAGGCATACATGATGGAATCTGTCAAGGGCATTCTCGCAATGAAGCATCCAGTCTGGCACTCAACTTGCTGAACGCGGACTCGACGCTCGTACAGATTGCCCGAGAGCAAACCTCGAAAACAAAGAAAGATGCTGTTGCTCTGCTCGAAAAAGGTTTGCGTGTCGCACAGCAACAAGGGATGGCCTTCAGACACAAACTTGTCCGCCTAACCCAGCGCACTTAGCCGATCAGATATCTGACCCATTTTTATCAATCAACCAATCAGATATGGCCAATTTCCTATTTCAAACAGTCGATTTTACACCCCATATCGTGCCTGATGGACTTGATATTAGTGGAGACACGGATTATTGATATTCCGGCTCAATGCCTACGTAATCTATTATGTAAGGTTGATCAAAGTCTAATTTCGTAAGTAATAATGCTTCTATAATCGGTTGAAAAAAAAGGGATTAATCCGGAGTTGAACCCTTAACCTTGCTGACTGAAACGTGGGTCCTCCAAAAAAATTGTTCTGATCAATCAGTCAATCAGAGGCCCTATATTATACCAAACAGTCAATCACAACCCCCATATCGTGCCTGATTGATCGGGTAAGTGCGCTGGCCTAACCACCCTGCAACATGTCGTGTCGGTTGCGTCGACGATGAGAGTTGACGGGGACAAAGTAGATCATGACTTGAGTTTGCGACCCTCTGCATTTAGAACACCGGCATCTATGTGGTTTTCGCACACAAGTCGGGACGCCGCAGGCCAACAGTGTCGGTTGGGGGTTCAAGATGACATGCATGCTGTGATCCCAAGCTCCAAGTGCCAATCATGTAACAATTGATCTAGTCATAAGTCATAGTGTAACAGTGCTCTAGAAAACCAAACGCCCAAGTGACAGCTTTCCCCGCCCTTCGAAACCTCCAGACTAGAGACTGCAGATCCAGGACGCGTCGTCCACCAGATCAACCGACTTGGTCTTCCGCTCGGGGCAAACTTTACGGACGAGACCACATCTTGTGGTCCCGCACTCTTCCTTTTCGTTGCACAACCAGACCTGGTACCTCGCGACGCGGCGGTCGTATCTCTTCTTGCAGCGTTTGACCTGGATCTTGTACGGGTCCTCGGAGCCGAACTTGACCAGAGGAGCGAACGCCCAGTTCTCCGTGCCCAAGCCATTGACTAGGGTGCTTGTTGTTAGTGGCCTGCGTTTGTTCGGTAAGACATGCATTGCTCAACTCACCTCCGAGAAAGCCACCGTTGGACTCGCAGTATTGCACGACGCCAATTTTGGTGAGACCGTATCTATTCGCACGTTCCTTGACACCGGCCTCGATGTGGAAGGTGTAGTAAGAATGTTCATAGTCTTGGCTGACAGGGGTTTTGACGCATCTGTTGGGTTCGGGCTCGGTTTTGCTTTCGTTGCGGGCGACGAGTCTTGACGTGAGATCTTTGAACAACTCAGGCAGAGGGTCGGGTACGGGGTTGGCGGTGACGAGGCCGGCAGATGCCACGAGGACGATGGCGGAAAGTAACTGAGAAGGATGCATATTTGCAGCGTGTCGACTTGTAGTTGTGTTGGATGAAAGAGCGTGGAGTTGTGAAGCTGAGAGAGAGACTCAAGTTGGTTGTTGTTGTTGATTGGTAAAGACCGAGTAGTGACTGTGGGTTGATGAGGTATCGTGCTGGCAGCTGTAGGGCGCGATGGAACCAGGCCATATATACTACAGAACCGACAATGTCTCTACGGAGCCGACCACGGAGTAGAGCAATCACGTGGTCACCGGCTAATTAGGCAAGGCATATCGACAATCTCGGCGCCAAGGATGTCTGGATCGAATGGGATCTGGATCGTGGCGGCACAGCGGCGGCGACGAAGTGAAGGCGTCGATCATTACCGCAATGTTTACTCCGTGGGGAGACACCGTCTGGGCACGTTTCCCCAGCAGAAAAGCCCCCAAAGTCAAGACTAAATTCAAGGGGGCGGTGAATGCACGCATCGAGGATCTACGCTGTCACAGCTTGGCGGCGCAATCTATCATGGCTGAAATGGTTCATCCCAACCGGACAGCCCGTGGGCTGTGCGAGATGCCAGGACTCTGTCAACCAATTACACTTTGAAGCCTCACAGCCTTCATCCATGTAACCCAGCTGTTCAGCCACATGTCGAGAGCCACTGTTCCTTTCTTCGTCGCCGAGATCCAGCCTTGATGCCAAGAAGCGTGAGTCGTGCAGTGAAAGGTTTATTTCCCGTGCCGGTGCCGGTCTCCTCAATACGATGCCTTTTAAAACAAAACTTGAATGATTGGCAGCAAGGTCGTTTAAGGCAATTCAGACGAAACGTAAGTCTACAATAAGGGTGAATCGCTGTTAGCATCGAGGTCTCAGATTGCAAGTTGGCTCGGGCTACGCCATCAACTCGTGGTTGACTTCCAGAAGTTGTGGCTGAGGGGCTTGGCTGTTGAACGTGAGCCGCACGTGACATGGAAAGAATGACTCGAGACAATCTGCAGCCTATAGTGTTATTACTGTTTTCATTTAGTAGTGAGGACAAGGGAGCACAGGTTCGGATTCGGGTCCGGAAATGCGTGTTGGGGTATTTATGCGCACAAGATGAAGAATGAGCTCGGATTCTCCAGCCCCTTTTACATCCGTGGCGCAAGGAAAGAAATCTCTCGCGGACCTGTCTGTCGAATTGCTTCTTGTGATCCGTGCCTTTCTCGCTCTCCTTCGGCAGCTTCGCCGTGCCAGATGGGCCCTGTTTCGGGACTCCTCCGTGACCTTCATAATGGGAAAGGATCAGTCTGTCCTGAATGGCCGCCTACAGTTGAAACCAGCCGTCTAGCCCTTCACCCCGCATACCCTCCAACATGGCACATATTTCTCGCAGTTTCGGATATCATTCAACCTGCTGGGTTATGTGATTGAAGTTTCCCGTCAAATTGTTTTAATCTACTCGAGGTCTTGAGAGGCTGAGTATGTCTTGTCAAGGACGAGGAATGTCTTCCACATGGGAATGTCTTCCACATACATAGACCTCTAAAGTTACATTGATAAAGAATGACCAGCTATCAAGTTGCATAAATGATGCTGACCTCGATATCCCTCTGCCTCAGCTGACTTTGGATCAGCATTTAAATGAGACCTCGTGTGTAAAGTTGTTGGAGGCTGAGCCAGAGTGTCGACAATTGATCTACGCTGTTTGTTAAAGCTCAAGACGAAGAAGAAGAATTATTGTTCCAAAGATTCCATGACCGACATCTTCTAGAACAAACAGCTACTTACTCCAGACCTCCCGTCTCCCGCTAGCCGTGGCCATCCATGCCGTTGCACCATCAATGACCACGACATCCACAGCTAGGGGCTACAGTGCCATCAAGGTAGCTTTGTTAACGTGGAAATAACCACGAAAGTGCTGACTCTCACTATTTACCTTCATACAATCTGAATCATACGCGTCATACTAATAGGTTCAGAGGGTGCCCGGGACATCATGAGTGGAGATCTCGGTCCCTCAGCCGTCACTCGGCCGACCGCCCTCGCGTCCGATATCTGGCCACGTCAAGTCCAGTCCTTCTTTACTTTCATCCGACCAGTTGACGGACGAAGGTGACGATGGACGAAGGTGACGATGGATGACGGGGACGACGGCAGATTTCCTGTCACCCGGGATGGTTCATAGATCTGACCCGTTCAAATTGCAAAAAAACAACTTCTCAGGCGCAATGGATCAAGCGGAGTGGTTGCTAGGGGAAGGAGGCTCACATCCTAGACCTGGATTCTCTACCAGTGCAGAAGACTGGACATTCCAAGGACTTAATGCTGCATTCCTCGACAGCATGATAATGGGCTTTGAGGAGCCTTCTTGAGTTGAATTGAGACAAAGGATATGTGGAAGTATGAGGGGAGGTGTTTCGGACACCAACATCCAGCCCGTCTCAGAGTGAAACAGTCATCTAGCTCCAGGAAAGGGGATACCTCACGTAATCAACGCGTAAGGCTTGTCAAAACACTCATCCCACCCGCTCCTCGTGGATATCCAGTAGTCTTCCAGCACAGCAACAGCAGCCAGTGGCAAGTAAACACCCAGAGTCCGGCTTGTACCAGACAAGCCAGCCACAACTCTCTTGCGATCGGCCGCACTGCCGTCCTTGGCCTCGAAGCCGGCGACGATGAGCGGCCATATCACACAGTCCCTCATAACACGGGACTCTGCCGCCGCGTCGAGCAGTGAGATGAGTCGCCTGCAGTGGATGGTCTTTACTGCTTTCCACCCGCCGGAGGACGGCAAAACACCGAGGTGCTGCAGGGACGAGAGAGCATACAGAGCCACTGCTGATTGGTATGTTTTGGCCATATGGAGGAACTCTTCAGCCATCTCAGTCTTGTTCTCGACCCAACTCTCCGGCGAGAACTCTATGATTGCGTCGAGGAGCTGTTCAGCAGTCGTCTGAGGCGATTCGGTGTCTGCTGGCCAAGCCTCTGTTGCAACCAAGTGTCGAAGGCGGTTGATGGAGATGATGTCGAGCAGGAGATCGTTTGGGCACGGGAGACAGGGATAGTAGCCCGTATTGTACAGCTTTATTATGATCTCCCGGTTTTCGTATGCCTCGATAGGCTCGTACAAGTCGTCTGCTGGACTTGTTGTGTTTGCTAAAACGGACGTGCTGGTCGTTGACGACTTAGCTCGATGTAACATTCATCGTTGAAGACGAAAAGGGTAGCTTTAATCTAAGACTATGACAGATAAGAAAAGAGAGAACTCACAGTTTCGTAAAGAGAAGCAGAGGATGGAGATGTAGGTGAACACGATACATATTTTCGTATCCCCCTCGCATAGCAACCATCGCCGCCAGACCATTCAGGTGGTGACGCCAGTTGTTCACAGTCAAAGAACCCATGAGCTATGCGTATGAGTAACAATTGGACACGATTGTCTCGAAGCGTGACTTACGTCCGCGTAAAGGAAAACCATTACGCTAGCCATGGTGGCGTCCGTGGTCAGGAGGCGACTATCCAAAAGGCTGTAATTCAGGGCTCGAATTGCCGTACTTCGATGCATGTGGAATCGAGCGCGTACTTCGGTCATCAAGGGGTCATTCTTTCTCTGCGATAATCTGTGCATGCGGTGGTCGATGGCCATGGAGACAAGGGCATGCTGTATAGCCAAAGGTAGATAGTGAATAATCGTTACGGGGACAATCCAAGGGCTGGAAGCCAGCTGGTTAGAAGTGAATGCCGGGTAGACTTGTTCATTCCCTGGCAACAAGACATCAGCAAGATTCAGCCGCCTCACTTAGTCGTACTTACAATACAGTGTGGCCTCGACAACGTCGCATGTCACTGACCTCAACTCTGTTCCAGGAAAGATGTGAACTAGCTGACCAGTGACGTGGGCTTGGGGTGTCTCTGAAACAGTGATTGCGGTTGAATTGGACGTATCATTCTTGTCGCGGCGCGGTTTCCGTTTCCACGTCCGGCTCTTCACTTTCCCAGGAGCAAGCCATGTCAACGGCTTCTTGTCTTCGTACCCAGGGCAAACCACCCCGGCCTTTTGACACTTGGTGCAGACGGGGCGAGTCGCGTCACAGACTAAGCGTCGTCGCTGGCATTCCCAGCATTGCTTTCGCTCGCCGCCACCTGAGGTTGCTAGACTGTTGGTGGAGGCCACCGCCAGCCGTCGGGACGCGGAGCTCATAATGGTCTTTGGCCACGCCGAAAATCAGATGTATGCCGATACGGATCGGGCTATTGAGAGTAGATGGGAACCAAAGGAGTTAAATTGGTTGGAGATGACTAGATTCACGGACACGCGTGTGAGGTTGATGATTGAGGTGAGGGGTTGAGCTGAGCTGAGATGTGAAGACAAGTCTTGGCCATTCTAATACCCCAAAAAGGTCAAGCGCGTGGAATCCTTCGAGAATGTCTGGTGAATGGGACGACCTATCAGAGTGTACGACGACCAGATGTGTAGAACGATGAAGCCTGTTTTGAGGCCAACACCCTACCTAGCTGCTGCATCTCGACGTCTGCTTAGTGCTGATGGGCATATCGAGCTGTCAGTCAATCCTCAACTTCGGCATTTCCTTTAGCAGGGTGAGTCGTTTCCATTTTCGCTCATGCACTGCAGTTGCTATCTAATGAAAGTGAAGTTCGGTTTCTTTTGAAGTTGATTATTCAATCGCTACCGCCGGCGACCTATTGACATATGCTACCATGAGCAAAAGATAAAAGAATCTCCTCGACGGGGAATTGAACCCCGGTCTCGAGCGTACTTCTTGAGATCTGAAAATCACAATAGATGACAAGCTCGCATCCTCACCACTAGACTATCGGGGATTGATGTACAATGTTCAGTTCGATGTCAAGCGAGGCCCGCTTGGGGCTCATGGTACGCCCCAGCAGCTAGCATTGTGAATGAGTCGGCAAGGTGGATCTATGACACATGAGTTAATATTCAGGAAGCTGACAACGGCGAATGAACTTTGGATCCATCTTGATGTTAATGTATAGTAGTCTTTTTCCCTAAGAAACAGAACAACACGTAAAAGCGTAGCGATAAATGAATTTGTCTGAGCTGCGGTAATCTCTTTATGCGTCCGTTGAAACAACAACTTGTAAAGTCATCAAACGCGTAACAATGTGAGCTACCTAGGCATCGAAGGGTTACATTAATCCCAGCTACCCATCGCAAGGGTTCTGTTCTACACTTACACCGAGTGGGCGTAATAGTCCGAAACTCAACAGCAGTGCGCTTACATGCACAGGCGCGCTGACGGGGGTTCGGGAGAGTGTGGCTTGACATCCAACAGTGTGAGAGCGCCAAATGTGCGTGGAAGCTGCAGGCACACGACGTCATGAAAGTGTCTATGTCGGCTCGTCATCGCGAGATTCTCACATAGACATAGAGAAAGACTACATAGACTATCGAATCTGATTGATCAGCATCAACCAATCAGCGCCGATGGTTTAGTGGTAAAATTCTCCGTTGCCACCCAGCAGCGTCGGGGAGCCGGGGGTTCGATTCCCCCTCGGCGCATATGTTTTGCTTTTCCGGATTAGATATCTTCTTTTTGATCTTTTCTTCCCTCCCCTCCAATGGATACATCTTGTCATCCTGATATTGTTACATTCTCAGCACCGTTTGGGTATAAGATGATCGGCCAAGTAGGCGAGTTCTATGTGATTTTCCATCACTTTTTGCAGCTCTTCAAACACAGTCGGGCCAGAGCAAGGTGTCTGTCTGTCTGGTTGTTGGGTCGGACCACGAAGCTCCTGTCTCTCCGGCTCCGAAAGGGGGCGGTCGTCAAGCCGATCGGAGCATCAGTCTCTTCATCTCTTGGTGGTAGATCACTACACTCCAAGCTCATGCCTACGGAGCACGAAGTCAAGGCAGAGATGGTAGCGAACCAGCCAAGAGTCCAATACAACTGTCATGGAATCCAACGAAAACAAGAAACACACAGCTTGGCGCTGGCAGGTTTCCGTGGTCAACCAGAGTAGCCAAGAACCGTGTTCGGTCATGGTCCTCGATTCGCTTTGAGTCTCCAAATGCGAGATCCAACATCAACCGCTAAGAGCCTATAGACACCAGACGAAGCTGCAACTTTGCCGCCCTCTGGTCGAAAGTTGATACTTGTATACGGATACAACGAGGCAAAACAATAGCAGACGCAAACAAGGTCGAGATGAACTCTGCCCCGGCCAAGCTTTCAAGGCACGCGCCAATTGCTCGCTCTTGGGTCACAACGGCTATCGTTCATTGCGACCCCTCTGCCCATTCGTAGTTAACCCGGTTCCTTGCAGCCCTGCAAAACGACCCCTGCTCGGTGTCGGAAGCGGCGGGGGTTTTCCCCCTTTCCCCTGTCTTCCCTTTTCTCGCAAAGCGAGGCAAACTTCGCCTGAATCGTGGCAGCTCCCGGAGGTCAAATCAGGCTTCCCAGAAAGGCGTGGTTGCGATATTTCGTACCCAGCTGCTGAGTCCGAAGGTGTCGGATATCCAAGAATGGCTGGCTGGAACAATCCAGTCGCCCGACAAGTCTGGACTTTTTGTGTGATAATGTCGCATAGCCTTGTTTCCGAGCGCACGCTTCGGGCATACAGTCCGCTTGACAGTCTTGAGCCCATGTCGTGTTCGCGCTCGGGCCCATTGTGGTGCGGTTTTCTTCAGAAAAAGAGTTCGCCCATCGTCAACCCACTTCGGCCCCATCTCGTCCTCACCAACCTGCTCCGCTTCTGCGCACCACACCCCCCACCCTCTTTTACCAGGGCTGTGCTCCATATTCCAGCATTCAGATCGTCGTAGGGCCGTTGGTGAGACCATGATATGACGGGGACACTGGGTAACAGCGGAAAATACAGCAGCGGTCACCAGCAAAGAGCGCGGAAATAGAGGCCTCCTCATTATCATTATCCGTCGTAGTACCTGACCAACTTGACATCAACGCAAAATTACGAGCACAATTCAGGGCAGAGTCGACTCGACGACCATCAGCGGCCCTCGTGTGGTGTTCGCTCTGCCGGGTATCGATGGGTGCTTCCTCTTCCAATGAGGCTCCCCCAACACCATGGAGCGCATGCCAAACCTCGTCATCGAGCTGCGTATTCCCGACTCCCCTCTTTTCATCCTCGCTCGTGCCTGCTATACCCCTGATGGTGAGTGCTGCTTGGTCGTTCTTCGCACGGACGCGTCGCTGTCGCCGTCCTCCTCCGATATCCAAAACTCTGTTCTCTTCTGAATGCCCGGTTCTAATGGGATGTCGCTGTGGTCGCTTTTCGAGACCGAGGGGCGGCGTTCGGAGCGGATGTACGTGTCGCTGGGACCGGTGTTGTCGCCGCGTAACCTGCTGCTGAGGTAGGCGGATCGCGACTGCGAGTTGACGTTGGAGTTTACGTAGACCGACACTTGCGTTGGTGGTGTCTTCTCGCCGAAGAAGAAGAACCAGATGGATCGAGAGAGTGATAGGTTGGCGGCGGTGATTCCGATGTAGAGCTCGAGGTTGGACCAGATTGCCGTTACGGCGTAGACGTCTGAGGATTCCGTGTTAGTAACGGCAGGACAGGCGGGTTGAGACGACTACGTACAGCTCAAGTCAGACGTGACCAGACCAAGTGACGCCGCTCTCGCGATACCGAAGCCAGTAGCACTGCATAATGTTAGCATCATGTGCTGGGAAGTATAGTGTTGTGACTTACATGAGACCAAGACTCATCAGTCCAGCAACGGACAACTTTGTTGACAAAGGAATACGAACTTGCCAGACGACAACCAGAGGCAAGAAAGAGCACAGCAGGTCCGTCAATACAGAATATGCTGAGGTTTCACCTGGTCAGCAAGATATCCAGCTCCAAGGCGTAACTCAGGCGCGAGACTTACAGATGGTCAAGTAAATGGCGTAGATGCGGACCTTGGCGTCCCAACACTTGCCCACCCCTGTCCAATACGCCTCGACGGGATCGCACTCGGCCAGCAGGATGACAACGACGCCAAAGTTGGTGATGACCAGGCCGCTCATGACGGCCCAGAGGAAGTACCTCAACCGGCTCGAATCCTTGATGCGCAGGAGCAGCAGCATGATGGAGCACTTGAGCAGGCAGATGCTGGCGAAGAGGAGAATCTGCCCGAACCAGCCCAGCATGTTGTTGTTGACGTAGTCCTCGGTCGAAATGTACCACCTGTGCCTGCCGTTCCCGCTCGCGCCCTGGGCGCACTGGACGCCGTATCTCACGATGCCCAGGCTGGCCGTGACGGCCATGAGGTAGTCGTCCCATCCGACGTGGCGCAGCGAGAAGCGCACGTACAGGCGCAGCGACGTGGTGGCGATGACGAGGAAAACGAGCACGCCGGAGATGGCCAGCAGCACTGGGTTGACGTTCTCGTCTGGCGGCAGAGGGTTCGGAGGCGTGACGGGCGCCATTGTCTCGTCGCTTCAAGACACCGGACGGCCGTCGACGATGTGGGCTGTTGAAGCTACCGGACAGCCAGACGACGGAGAATGGACAGGTCAGGGAACCTGCCTGACTGAGATCGGGGCCAGCAAGGAGACGAGGGTTTGTGCGCGGCTTTAGGGAAACCGGGCCACGCGCTGGAGATGAATGTGTATAAGATTAAAGAAAGGAGAGGGTCCCTGTAGGCTGTCGGGATCAACGACCCACGGGAAGAGAAGGGGTGGTGGCTCTTTTGTTGCTACCTACGCTCTGCAAGGCGACTGGACGATCGCCAAGATCTGATTTAAGATGGCAGTGGGCTCTGCCCCAGACTTTTTCCAACGGGGATGCTGCGCGTCCAGCGTCTGTATATGTGTGTCTTTGTGTGGTAGTGATACCCAGCCAAGATGATGAGGCTGTGATGGTACGTTTGACCGTCTCCAGAGAGGTGCGACGAGGGACTGGGGTAAACGACCTGATGATTTGATGCAGGTTATTCGCCCACATCTGGGAAGTCTTCGTCTTGCTCTTCCGCGGCTGCATGCGAGACAGGCCGAGGAGTAGTAGTAGTGATTGCGTTCTGCAGGGAGAAGAGGAGGAGGAGGTCAAAACACACGGCGCAAATGTCTCAAGCGGGCGAGACCAGCAGATCCGAACTGTTCATCCCGCCGGTCCGTCGAAAAATGCGACAACGAGAACGTCGACGCGGTGTAACGGTAAGATGCAGCTACCAAGATTCCGAACGACAAGGTGGCACACCACTGTAGAGCATCCTCTCTCGGGTGGATGAGTTGCTGTGACAGACGGGAACTAGAGTAGCGTCCGCAGAGGGGAAGTCTTCATGAATGGCTCTGCTGTGATTGTCGTTGTCTTGTTCACGATGGGGTCAAGTGGTTCTTTCTCTACTACGTATGTGAGAGGTGAGCAGACAGTGAGCGGAAGAGAACTCGTCCGTCAGTCTCGTATTGCAAAGGAAACACATGGGAAGCATAGGAGCGATCAAGACAGACGGATACATCATCCCACCATTCCATCCATCCTCTCCTCAGACGCGAATTGATTTTGAGGGGGCCTCCATCCCAAGGCTCGGCGCATCACGTTGGTCTGCTGAAGATAATTTGCCCAGCATCCTGGCCTCGGACCCATGTGGGTTTCTTCCACGCCGCAGCTGCACATCTGACAGGGACGAAGAAGCCAGCCCCAGCCCGTGGCCTGTTGTGCGATGCGCCGCAAGGGGTACAGTAGCGTAGGCACTAGGTAGTTACCATGTACGTAAAAGACGTGATGCCGAGTAAAGATGTGTGAGTACGAAGCGTACGGAGTTCTACATAGGCTTGCAATTACCCAACCCATGGGTACCCGTGGGTTACCCAAAAAATGGGTTGGGTAATTATTTTACCCATGGGTCTGGCCTAAATAGTCTATAAGATTTTGGGTACCTATAGTATTACCTATAGGTAGCTGTGGGTACCTAAAATGACACAATTTTAGGTAATAAGTAGTTATAAGTACCTAAAAAAACTATTTAGAAATACTATAGGAAAGGTAAATAACTAAATT
>MASP02000567.1:0-12262 GCA_001693025.2 Colletotrichum lindemuthianum
ATATTCTATAAGATCAGAATTAATAAAATAGATTAAGAGAAAATAGTTTTTCAGATATATTACAGCCTCTTTAAATAGATAATATACCCCTTCAGTCTTACTAATATCCCCACTATATTTTAATAATATATTAATAGCTACCTATAATAATTTCTAGATAACTTTATTATAATATATATTAATAATATCCTTATTTACATTAATAGCTTACAAAAAGAGTATAAGGAGAAAGTCTACTAAATATTCAGTTACTTTACTAATATAAACCTTAAGTTAGATCCTAAGAAATACAAATTCTCAGTTATTATAATTAAGTATATTAAGTTTATTATATTAACTAGAAAGAGCCTCTCTTATAATCCTGAAAAATTAGAAATTATTACTAATTAGCTTCCTCCTAACTTACTAAAAAATATCTATAGTTTCCTTAAGTTAATAAACTATTATAAGATTTTTATATCTTAATATAATATTATTATAAAACTTTTAAACTACCTAATTCAGAAGTTAGTTTTCTTTAACTAGAGACTAAAGTAATAGGAAGTCTTCTTTATACTAAAATAACTCTTTACTATAGAACTAATCCTATAGATATTTAATCCTAACGCTCTAATAATAATAGAGATAGACTATTTAAAATATATTCTAAGAGATATATTAACTTAAGATAATAAAATTAAAGTAAAATATCCAGTAGTCTTCCACTCCTAACACTTAACCCCTATAGAGTTTAATTACCTAATCTATAATAAGAAACTCCTTATAATACTAACCTATTTATAGATATAGAAAGTGAAATTATAGAATACTAAGAAATTCAAAATCCTTACTAACTATAAAAACTTTAAATACTTTATAAAAAAATAATAACTCACAGAGAGGTAGAATTAGTAAGTAGAAAAGTTATCTTAATATAACTTTTACTTTAAGTATTAACTAGATATCCAGATAATAGCTTCTCATATTCTCTCCCAGAGAGAATAAGATATTCCTAAAGAGTAAAATAATAAAAAGTAATAAGAATAGATAATATAGATTATTCTAGATATTATTATCCCTATAGAGCCTCAGGTAGAATATATAAATATTATTAGTATCCAGATTTTCAAAGGAAGACTAAATCTGTAAGAGATATAAAACTATACTACTAAGAGAAACTCCTTATACTAACAGATCTTTATAGTAATTTAGTAGGGAGAATATAACTTTCCCCCTAATTTCTATATTAAGATCCAGATTACTTAGTATACTATTAATATACTAAGATAGCTTACCTTTAGAAAGAAGCTTTAGATACTAAATAGTAAAAAGAATAATAACCTTCTTAATAAACTTAAAACTAAACTAATATAGAAGTTATATAACTTCTCCCCTATAGGCTACTTAGAATATAATAATATACTAAAGATCGTAAGCTAACAGTTCTACTAGTTTAGATAGTTATAAAATATCCACTAATTTATATATAACTATAATATATATAGAGATATTTATATCTAAAAGTAAAATAAGAAAATATTCCTAAAGTTCCTACTAGTATCTAACTAGTTATATTCTAATCTATTAATAAATTTTATTACTAACTTACTCCCCACGAAAAGATAAAATAGTTATTACTTCTAGGTTATTATTGATTAACTAAGTAAAATCCCTACATTAGAGGAGATAAATATAATAAAAATATAAATATATACTTAGTAGTTCCTTAGTTACTACTATAAATTCTATAGAATATTATACTTTATTATAGATAATAGAGAATTTAACCAAATAAGTTACTTCTTGAAGAAATTCTACAGATTAATAAGTATTATATACCTATTAAATACTAGTTACTACTTATAGACTAATAGGATCATAAAATAATATAACTAGGAGATCTAAGTAGTTTTAAGGATATTTACTTACTAATTTAAAAATAACTAAACTAACTTACTACTTAGTATATAATTAGCTTTTTATAACTAATAGTATAATATAATAAGGACTATACCTTTCTTTATAAATTATAAATATTATATTAACTCTATCTTAGTTACTAAAATATATATAGAATTACTTAGTAATAATAAAACTATAACTTACTAATTAGTTAAGAGAATATAGTTAGTAATAATATATATCTATATAGAGATAGCTACTACTTAGTAGAAATTAGAAGTCCAAGTAAATAAGATCCAGTCCCCTACAGATTAATACTAAATTAGTAATAAAATATAATTAAATATATCTAACTATAAATTACTAAAGTTAAACTAAAAGCTAACTTAACTATACTATAAGTACATAATAATAAAAATTCTCTCACTATATATTATAAAACTAGATACTTTAGAATTTATTTACTTACAGTTCTATATAAATTTACTCTAGAAAGCTGCTACTAATCTACTACCCAGGCAGGTTATAATTAATAGCTAGCTACTACTACTAGTAGATAATAACAGAGAGGTTAAATAACTAGTTAAAAATATTCTTACTATAAGGATACACTAAATAGAGAAAAGATACTAATAAGAGGCTCTTATTAAATAAGAAGAATATATAAACTTTATAAAGAAACCTATTAATATAATTATAGATATAATAACCTTAAAATAGTATAAGGTAACATATAACCTAATTATAAATAACGATAGAGACCCAGCCTACAGCTTCTAACCAGGCGGCAGCTGGAGAGGAGGGGGGTAATATTATAAGCTATATCTAGATATCCAGCTAGAGCTATACCTAAGTATCTAAAGCTAACCCCCTCGCCTAAATGGAACCCCAGTAAGCTCTATATAGTATTATATATACAGACTTTTCCACACACCTATAAAAGTTTCTCTTTTACTTCTTAATTCTGAATAAACAGTATTTTACGCCACCTTCCAGTTAAACAAACCCAGATCCAGCTCTTCACAAGTAACTATAAATATAAATTTTACAGAAGTAAGCTAAAGTAGCTACTTATAATATAATATTTATAGCTATATTCTGTAATTACTATAAACTACTTATATTAAGGTAAGCTAGCTACTAATACTAAATATTAACACTAGGGAAATTAACTTAGTAGGTTACTAAACTAACTACTAAACTACTATTAGGTTTATTAATAATATAAAGTTTTCTATATAATATAGCTATAAGTATAACTATATATTACGTTCGCTACAGTTAGTTCCTATAGGTATATATTATATAACCCAGTATAGGGGATAATAATATAAAGTTGTTATTACTGAAACTTTTACTTTATACTATAGTAATTACTCTACTCCACTCGTAATATAATAATAACTTTACATTATATAGAGGGTTAGGGTTCGAATTCTATACCATACTAAATTATACCTCCCTAGGTTCACTACTATGTCCGACTATAGTAGGTATATATAGATTACTCTTACCCTCTATACTACTATCTAGGTTTCCCTATGTTATATCTAACTATTACCACTTAGTCCTCAGTATAGAAATATACCTCTTAGAGGGGAGATATAGTATTATGTTTGCTATAGTTAGTCCCTATAGGTATATACTATATAACTTAGTATAGGGGATAATAATATAAAGTCGTTATTACTGAAGCTTTTACTTTATACTATAGTGGTTACTCTACCCCGCTTGTAGCATTATACTATTAAATATTACTATAACTCTAAACCTATTAAAGATAAACTAAATATTCTAAATAGTAAGCTAAGCTACTAAAATAAGATTAAAACCTCCAGTAGGTAAGAATAAAGTGTCGTAAAAGGTAATTTCAGAAGTAGTAGTATTTAATAGCTTAATTCTATAGATACTAACCTTCTATAATATAATTAAGCTTCCTACTCTATAGGTAGGCTCTCCACTGAAAGACTTAATACTAATAAAGTTATATAGAAAGTAGAAGGAATACTAAAAGTAGCTAAAGTTAAGAATATAAACTTTCTGTAGCAGTTAGAGGATCTACTAATCAGTTATCAGCAAGCTAGTAGTTACTATAGTAATAAAGTTAAAGGCTAGCGCACTCTAAATATTATTAGTATCTATAGCCTCCTAAATACAAAAAGTTAACAGTACTATAGAGAGCCCTAGATCTTACTAATAGTATAGTAAACTCTATATAGTAGCTATAATAGCCCCAGAGCTTATATTTTTTATAATTTAGTTATCTGAGTTACTATTTTTACCCTTCTGGTAAGTCTAGTAAGCTACATTCTCCTTTCAGTATTAATTAAATTATACCTTAAGGTAAGGTTACTTCTTAAAGTAAGCTATCTTAATATAGCTAATCTTCTTACAGTAGTTACAGTAAGGTTAACTTTCTACTACTATAAAAAGGAAAATCTAAACTTTATTATTATTAGTATATTAGAAAATTACTTATTCCTCTTACTTAGCTACTATAACTACTTTATTAAATATTACAGTATTCTTCTCTTTTCTATTTAAGGTTTTAGAGAGAAGTAGGTTATATAATTAGTTAAATAATATAAAGAATACAGTATAGTCTACACTAAAGCTACTAAGGAACTTATATATAAATATTATAGGCTATACTTAGATATCCAGCCAGGGCTGTACCTAGGTATCCGAAGCTAACCCCCTCGCCCAGGTGGGGCCCCAGTGGGCTCTATATAGTATTATATATACAGACTTTTCTATATACTTATAAAAACTTCTCTTTTCCTTTTTAGTTCTAAATAAATAGTATTTTACGCCACTTTCCGGTTAAATAAACCTAGGTCTAATCCTTTATATATTTAGAACTCAGTTTTATTTACTATATAGATAATATTAGGTAGAGTGTAGCTTCCTACTAGTTAAGTATATAATCTAGTTAAGTATAGCTTCTAGAATATAATATTATATAATAAGTAACTAACTAACTAATATAAAGAATAATAGAGAGTATTAAAACCTTCCAGAATATTTTTATAGATAGTAACCCTATAAGTAAACTATTTTAGTAGTAATTATAGTATATTTTAAACTCTCTCTACTAAAGAATTAACAAGTTTTTATAAAAGTTAGTAAGATAAGATACTATAGTAGGTAGTAACCTCTAGGTAATTATTATAATAGATATTTCTAGCTTACACTAGAATACTCTAGTAACCTCCACAATAATATTTATTGGAATAATAGCCTTTAGGGTTAATAATACTGCTATATCTCTACTAGTAGCTAACTACTAAAGGAAACCTCTTTCCCTACCTCTAAAGGTTTTAGGTAAGTAGAAGGAATACTTAACGTAAGTCTAATAGATAAAAGTTAAACTTAAGATTAACTACTATTTTCTTAATAGTAATTAGGAATACTAATACCTAATTTACTTCTATTTAGATTTTAGTTCTCAGTAGATAGTTAAAATATTCTATATAGTGGGAAAGCTAGAAAACTTCTATAACCTAAATAATTTTATAAGTTACTTAAATAGAATTTATCTATATTCTAATAGTAAATTCTATATTATTATCCAACTATAAAGCCTCAGATAGAAAGAAAATAAATATCTAACTATCTTTCTATTTTAATTTAAAAAGACTTTAGCTGATACTAAAGAATATACATAGCTAGAAATAATTTAGATCTTTCTACTAAAGACTATCCTACTTTCTTATCTTAAGAAGCCACTTACTATAGTTAACCTTCCTATAGAATATAAACTTTAGTTATTGAAATAGGCGCCAGCCGCTTAGGCTGGAACAACTAAACAAACAAAATAAAACAACCTCCCCTAAGCCCAATCCTTCAGCAATGGAAAATAGGGGGAAAAATCTAGAAAAATATGTCAAATCAAGAGCGCCATATTCGCAGATCTACAGCGCAAATAGCGCCTTAATCGCAAAAGTAGTACTCCAGATCGTGTAGGGTAGTATAGTGTGTGAATTCTGTGTATGCTACTACTATTCCCAAGTCTGGCGCTACAGATATAAACTTACAGCCTGTGTATATATACTACTTATATAATAACTAAGGCTTATAGCTAAAGCTTAAGCTTATTATAATCCTCCCCTTAGACTTATAGTAAGTTCTATATTATAAGTCTAATAAAACTATTTATAGTATCTTAATTACCTCTATCCTAGCTATTTTAGTATATCCTCTTCTATTATCTTATCTCTATTAACTAGCCTTTTTTACTTATTATATATATACTGATAGTTATTCTAGAGTAGCTTTTAGACTAACTATAGCTATCCTCTTTATTATAGCAGTTATGAAAATATATAGATAGTAGAGCTAGTGGGGGTATTCTATTTAATCTAGGTTTAGTAATTAATTTACTAGTATATAAACTATTCTTTTATATAATTAGAGGGTTATATAAAGTTCTGTAGCCTGAAGTAATTAGCTTATAGTGGGATTTACCTTAATAGATAAGACACTGGCGCTGGGAGAGTATAGCAAATAAATATTAGAGATACAGGTCTAGAAGGACTATATAAAGGAGGTTATAGAGACTAGGAAGGTAGTCTGAGAGCTTATCTGTATTTATAGTATAATTATCCTGGATTACTGTTAGTTAGAAGTAATCCAGTAAGAGCTCTATTACTATAATACCTTCTAGCTTAAGCTAGTAAGGAAGATTATCTATTAGTAGTTTAGAGTTAATATTAGAGTTAGCAGGCTATTTATTATAGATACTAACTTAAAAAGGAGGTTAGTTATTATAATTCCTTAGGTATTCTTAATAGAATTAGCTCCTGGAAAGTATTATTAGTAGTAGCTCTATTCTGGTTTTTAGATCTAAAAGTAGGTAGGAAGCTCCTAACTCTGTAAGTTACTAGCAGCACTAATTAACACTTAAGATATACATATCATTAGAAGTAGGTAACTTTATTAGGTTTATAGTATTATAAGGGAAAGCTGTTACTAGGTAGATAAAAACTAGGGAGAAAGTTAAGAGAGTAATATAGAGGTAATTTATAAGTCTAAACTGTAAGATTAATAAGGTTTATAATAGTAGATATTTTTATTAAGGTAGGTATCTTAATAGGTTTAGAGAGTTTAAGATACTAATATTAATATTAAGAGAGAGAAAATTAAAATATTATTAGAGGGTAAAGATATCTAGTTAAATAGCTTATAGGCTTAGGAATATATAGTTTTTAACTAATTTACTTAAGAAATATTATCTTCCCTTTAGATAAAAAGATTCTTTCTTTATAATTAGTCTAGTTTTTAGTAATTTACTAGCTGTAACTATATATTTATTATAATGAGAGGTATAAAAATATCTCCTCTAATTCTTACTTACTCTATCTCTCTTTCTTATTTATAACTCTCTAGTTTTTATTTTACTTTATCTATAATTAACTTTCTTCTACTATATTTTAGTATAATTACTTTATTTCAGGTAAGAATACTAATATTTCTTACTTATACGAACTTAGGAAGCTAAGTATCCTCTATATAATTTATAATATTAGCTACTTTATACCTCAGAAATTAGTAAGTAGTATATATCTATAAGTTATAATCCTATTAGCTAAGCTAATAGTAAGTTCCCTATTATTTAGTATCTCTTTATAAGCTAACTAATTATCAGGTAATTATTAGTTTTATATTCCTACATTTTATTATTCCTCAGAATGAATATTTTGAGGTTATATTTATATTTTAGCTTCAGCTTAATAAGGATTTTTGAGTTATGTGAGTGACGTTTTAGTATATCCTTATAGGTTGTCAAGATTATGAGAGAGTCTGTTTATATACTGTAGGGATATTTATGCTCTATCGTTAAGTTTTTATTTACTGGAGTGTTATCTTTCCTGATAGTTTGTAGGCTTAAAAGATTCTCAGTTAGCTAGCTGTTATATATAGTTTCTTTATTTAGAAGTATAGTAGTTAAAATATAGTATCTTGTAGTTACTGTGAAGAGTGAGTTTATATTACTTATAATAATAAAACTAGCTTTTAGGTCTATAAACTCTATTTTGAATATATCTTTCTTCCTGGAACTCTCTATACTAACTGCTTCTTCTATAAGATTTAAGGGATCTATAATTTTGAGTATATTAGAGTCTAATAGTAATGGGGCTATAGCTATGTGCGTCCTAATAACACTCGTCAGTTGAGTGGGGAATATGATAGCCTCCTTATATCTAAGTTTAAGATCCCTTAGAGTTTTAAGAAGACTAAAGTGGTAGAAGTAGCTTGCCTCGATTTTTCTTACTTTCTTAATATTGTTTTTCCTAAGTAAAAGAAGATCTATAATATTCCTAATACTATATTTATATATACTATCTATACTTTTATATAAGAGCTTCCTCTCTAGTTTCCTTAAGATAAGCTACTTTCTTGAATCTAAAAGGATATTAAGGTATAGTAAGAAAGTGTGGTTACTTAGTAGGAAACTCTTAGTTAAGATCTAGAAATAAAGAAAATACTGGAATAAAGGAAATAGTAAATATATAATAGGTCTGTAAATATGAATAGAAACTAATCTCCTAACTGTTTTTATTTTTTAATATATTTCCTTAAATACGTATTTTCCTATTATAATTAAATGAATACTTCTGCTCTATAAAGAAAAGATAAGAATACTTTAGCTATTAAAGCTTAAAGCTAGCTTTTGACTATTGAAAATAGTAGAAATAGTGAAATAGTGATATTATTTCTATAGTCTTCCTCTCTAAAACTTAGAGGAACGCCCCAGAATCTAAGGTTTCTAATTTTAAGCTAGAAGAAATAGGATCTCTATAAAATGTAAATAGAAAAGAAAATATAAATAAAAATTATCCTATAGGTCTGTAAATTAGTATAAGAATATTTTAGATACTAATAGGTGAGAAATCTGGGTTCTGGAGTGGTATTTTAAGATATACTATCCTCCTTTCTGGACTTAAATCTAGAAGATAAACTTTAAATATAGGATCCTTCAGTATTAGATTCTCTAGATAAAGTTACTAGTCTGTATAAGGAAGAGTCTGATATATATAATAGTATGCGAAAAGGCTCAGTCTATTAGTATTTAAACTTACGCTTTAATAACTTGTTGATAGCCTACTTTATATTATAAACTAATATAAGATTCCTAACTTCTAGTCTATCCTCTTAAAAAGTATTAGCCTAATGAGTGTTGAAACTGTCTGTAGTTTTCTTATATTAGTTTATAATTATTTTTACAGTATTCTCTCTGTCTTTCTCTAGCTGAGTAAATATCCTAATCTGTAGTTATAATTCCTCCTCCTTTATTTACACTGACGCCTAATCTAAAATCCTCTATATAGATGTTAGTATCTCAATTAGTATAATTACCTTATATCTATACTTAAGGTAGAAGGGGGTATATCCTATTGAGGTTTAAACTGTTGTCCGATCTGTAAACAGTGCTGCAGGCAGTAGGAAGTGAGGATCTTTATCGCTATAAGCTATTAAAAGATAGACTAATAATAGTTAACTGGAGAAACTTAGAAACTTTCCCCTTATTAGTATTTAACTATTTAGTAATTATTATAGTAAATATTATATTTTTAGTGATTTTTTAATTATTAGTATATAGCAATAAAGTAAATCTTAATGTTATATAAAAGGGTAGCTATCTTAATTAAAACTAATTCCTCTAGTATTTCCTCTCTAAGCTCCCCTAAGTACTCTATCCTTACCCTTATATAGAATTAGACCTGCAAATTTGTTTTTCTCCTTTAGACTTTAATATTAGCAGCATAAATTTATATCTTCTATAGCTTTCCCTATCTTACTGTTTTTTAGTTATAATATATTATATAATATTTTTATCGCTTTTCTATAAATCTTCCTATCTTATAAGTAACTTATTTCCTTATTAACTTACCTCTTCTTATATTATTTTATTACCTCTTAATAAAAGTTAAGTAAGGTAACTTTATTAGACTTATCAGTTTTGCGAGACTCTTTTTAGCTTAATAAGCTATTCTGAATTTTCTAATTTTATATATAATTCTTCCTTATCTTCTTTATTATATTATTATAAATTAGATATTACTTTCTAGGCTAAATTAGAAGTTCTACTTTACTTTCACAAAAAAGATAGATATATTTTTAAGTTTCCTATATTACTTTTAGAGTTTTTTATATTCCTACTAATTTACAATTAGAATATAATTATTATTCTTTACTATTTATTAATATTAAGTCTATAAATAACCTTATTATAGTTATATAGAACTTAAAAAGCTCTATCTGTAAATCTTAAGATTCTTAGTATTATCCAGCTAGTTAAGATAATATATTATATTGTGATTTTTAACTTTAATTTATTCAAGATAGTGTAAGAATACCTCCTTATCCTGATCCGTAAGGAACTAAAAAGAGATATATCTACCTCTAGATACTATTAAAATAGACGCTAGCTACTTAGGCTGGAATAACTAAATAAATAAAATAAAATAACCTCCCCTAAGCTTAATCTTTCAGTAATAAAAAATAGAGGGAAAAATCTAGAAAAATATATTAAATTAAGAGTATTATATTCGCAGATCTATAGTATAAATAGCGTCTTAATTGTAAAAGTAGTATTCTAGATTATGTAGGATAGTATAGTGTGTAAATTCTATATATACTGCTATTATTCCCAAGTCTGATACTATAGATATAAACTTACAGCCTGTACGTACATACTACTTATATAATAACTGAAGCTTACAGCCGAGGTCCAGACTTATTATATTATCTAAAGTTTAAGATATAGTTTAGAAACTTAAATATATAAAGAGGATATTTATATACTATTAGCTACTTTACTAGAAACTTACTATTTATAATATAGAGAGTAATATTATAATAACTAAAGTAATTAAGAAGTAATAATAATATTGAAGTTTAAGTACTTTCTTCTCTACTCCTAAGGAATACTTTAAGAATCGCTAGAATACCTACTAATATTTTAGATATAATAAGAAAAGTTATATCTATAGAAATTATAAAGTCTGAAAATATAAGAAAACTAGCGTGAAGATTATAAAAGCTATAGCTGCTCCAGATTATACTGAGGATAATTAGGGGAATAATATTACCCTACTTAGTAATAGTAAGGATTTAGGAAAAAAGTAACTTTAAAGTAAAATTAGACTCTAAAGCTAATAGAGGTAGAAGTAATTAAGTAAGGGAAATAATAGGAAAAAGAATAAATAAGTAACTAGCAGTTAGCTACTATTTAGACTAAAATTAATAGAAGTTACTCTATTAATATACTTATTAATATAGGCTGTAATATTTATATTATTATTAATATTTTCCTTATAAAGAAACTTTACCTCCCACTAGTTAATAAGTTAAAAAGATAGATAAGGGAATATACTACTAAGCTATTACCTAATAATATCCAGAGGGTAGCTATTCTAACTCTAGAAGTTAGTAGTTATATATAGAAAATCTATATATATATTATAAAGAATCTCTAGCTACTTCTATACTTTAGATAACTATAAATAGAGGATAATTTTATTATCTATAATACTGAAGCCTAATAGATAACTTATAGGAGAAATAGTATAATAACCTACTTAAAGTATCAGAATAAGCTGACATAACTTAAGAAGATTCAGTCAGTCTACCTACTTAATACTAATTTATTTATATTTATCTACTAATATACTATATAGTATACTAGTAATATACTAAGCTTCTACTAGATTATATCTATTAGTTTTATAGATATTAAGAAAGTATTAACCTTAAAAGTAGAGGTAAACCTAAAGAATTATATTTCTGTAAATATCTTAAAGGAATTTTCAGATCTCTTCCACTTAAGTTTAGTATACTAACTGCCCCCCAGCTAACTAGAGGTAAATTACTATATCTTACTAATTCCTAATAATAGAAAATAGAAACTGAACCTCCTATAGGAACCTCTCTATAGTATATTACAGAAGAAGCTTCTACTATTTAAGAAAACTCTAGAGGATTTACTTAATAAGGAATTTATTAAAATAAGTAGCTTCTCTACTAATACTATAATCTTCTTTATAAGAAAGCTAGGCAGAAGAATATACTTCTATGTAGATTATAAAGTTTTTAATATAATTATAAAGAAGAATTATTACCTTCTTCCTCTTATATTAGAAACCCTCTAGAAGGTTACTATAGCTTACTAGTATATTAAACTTAACGTTACTACTATATTCTATAAAATTAGAATTAATAAAGTAAACTAGAATAAAATAGCTTTCTAGATATATTATAGTTTCTTTAAGTGGATAATATACCTCTTTAGACTTACTTATATCCCCACTATATTCTAATAGTATATTAATAGCTACCTATAATAGTTTCTAGATAATTTTATTATAATATATATTAA